>SNQJ01S0062539.1:41419-54230 GCA_010110895.2 Picea sitchensis
CGCTACCATACATATGCAAAGCGGTCACAGGTTTACCAGAACTTAAGGTCGACCATGAAGGCGTATGCAATGGATGCGCACAAGGGAAGAACATCAAGAACCCTTTTCCGAAGAGAGACAACAAAGCAGAAGGAGTCCTAGAAATCATTCATTTAGATGTGTGTGGCCCAATGCCATCGACCTCCATTAGTGGGTATGTATACTATGTATCATTCATTGATGATTATTCTCGTAAGACCTGGGTGTATCTCTTGGAATCTAAAGATGAAGTGTTCAGGAAGTTCAAGGAATTCAAAGCCTTGATAGAGAATCCTTCTGAAAGAAAGATTAAGATACTCATGTCAGATAATGGAGGAGAATACACCTCAAAAGAGTTCATGAACTTCTACAGAGATGTTGGGATCAAGAGGGAACTCACTACTCCCTACAATCCCCAACAAAATGGTGTAGCTGAACAAAAGAACATAACGATAATGGAAGCTATGAAGACTATGATCCATGATCAAGATATTCCTATGTTCTTATGGATAGAAGCAACAATGACGACTGTTTATGTGTAGAACCGATTATCCCATAGTGCACTTGGGTTCAAGACCCCGGAAGAGATGTTCACCGGAAAGAAGCCAGAGGTAAGCCATCTCAAAATATTTGGCTGCCCAGTATTTATTCATATACCGAAAGAGAAGAGAAACAAGCTGGAACCTTCAGGAAAGAAGGGAATATTTGTGGGATACTGTGAGGTCTCCAAGGCCTTTAAAATTTATATACCAGGTCACTGCCACATTGAGATCAGCAGGGATGTGACCTTTGATGAATATGCAGCGCTCAAGAAATCAAGAAGATTCCAAATTGAAGAAGTATATGAAGAGGAACCTGTAATCCCCAGAACTGCAGAGAGGGAGGTTCCCAAAGCTGCAGAACCAGTGAGGGAAGACATAATTTCCCCTGATGAGGAAATTCCAGAAGAACATGATATAGTGGAATTTCAAGAACCACCTTAGATGACAATCCTCCATAAAATAAAGCCAGCTTGGGCCATAGATCTTATTCAAGATGGGGAGAAGTATGGTGTTCCCCAAGGAACTATGAGACAGGTGAAAAGACCAAAGCCATTTTCCAGTTATACGGCTTTGATGTGTGACCTCCTAGAGAAGGAGCCTACTAGCTTTGAAGAAGCCTTTTAGATGAAAGAATGAGCAGATTCCATGATAGAGGAATACCAATCCATAATCAAGAATGATGTATGGGAAATAGTTCCCAGACCGAAGAGTAAATATGTGGTAATCCTCCAAATGGCTCTTCAAAATAAAACATGATGCTGACGAAAGTATTGAAAAATATAAAGCAAGATTCGTCGCTCGGGGCTTTTCTCAGAAATAAGGCATTGACTATGAAGAGACATTCACTCCTATAGCCAGATGATCCATATGGATATCGATGGCCACCCACCTTTTCCAACTGGCTCAAAACAATTTTCTGACAATTTTGGCAATTTACTATTTTTAGTAGTTTTAACTTCCGGGGCCATTTTAAGGGCCCAAATGAAGTTTTTTCGGGATCGAGCTCCTCAATGATAGATGAAGGCACGATTGAGCCCCAAAAATGAATCTCCTTGGCGATACCTTTCCAACGGGCTATCACATGCCTAAAATAGAGATCGTATGCAAAAGTTACGACCCTTGGAAGTTAATGTACTAACTTACCCAAATGGGGCCCACATGACTTTTGGCGCTTCATCTCCTAGGGTTAGGTTTTTGGATGTCTAGGGTTTTTGGCATTCTTTCTTATTGTAAAAAGGCCTTCAGAGCCTCATTGTAACCTTCTTCTTGTGAATGCGCGTTGTCGTCACATATCTTCTCAGAGATAAGCCGCCACCATTCCAGCAAGCTTGTTTCCGCTGCATTTTACAGTTTCATCGTATTTCGTTATTGAATAGAAAACCAATTTTACTATATCTCTGTTATTTTGTGTTAAGCACCTATTAATAATCTGTATTCATTTAGTTCTGCTCATAAAATCCAGATCAGTGGTATCAGAGAGGTCTGCTCCTTGTCGTCTTAATGCATGTCCCCAATGAGGTCGGAGTACAAAGAGTTGGGTCTCGAGCTTGTTTCTCTTGAGGAAAGAAGCTCTCGCATGCCCAAGCGACCTCCCATGGTAGGAGAAAAGAAATATGATGGGATATGAGGTCCTTTCAAACTGTTGATTGAGGAAACCCTCACGCAATAGAGGAACGAGATGATGGATAGTTTCGCACAAATCCTTCGGCGGCTACCAACAGGCGACACATCTTCCTCTAACAGAGGCGTTTCCCCCTTCAAGGTACAAATAAACTTCGATATTCCTATATTTGAAGGTCAGATAGACGAATATGTTGTAGACAAGTGGTTGAATCTACTAGAAGGGTATTTTTATGTCCATAACTTTTCGAATAAAGAAAAGATTACTTTTGCGCTCCTCAAAGTCGTTCCCCGTGTCAAAGATTGGTGGGAAAATTTCTATGAGCAAAAGGAAACAGAGGAAACCTCATTATTTTCAGTCACGGCCACCTGGGAATCCTTCAGGGATTCTATTAAGGAACAATACTACCCTGTCGGAAGTTATGACGACCTGTATACCAAATGGACCACACTGCGGCAAGAAAGAGACCAAGCAGTGCCAGATTTCACAAATATCTTCCATACCTTGCGCACCAAGTTGGGTATCAAAGATTCGGAGAGACATCTAGTGCTCAAGTATCGCGGTGCTCTGCATAGATACATCTAGAGTGAAATGGAATTTCTGGACATCTCTTCCTTGGGCATAGCCTACCGATATGTCGTCAAAATCGAGCAGAAGCTCAAACAAAAGACGTGACAATTTGGGCCTGGGAACCGCTCACAACAAAAGCCAGGAAAGGGTGGCCCCAACCCACCAAAAAAAGGACAGAGAAAATATGGATAGTATTAGGACAACCAATCCAAGCCGCAAGCAAAGAAGGACACCAGAAAGACAAAGAAAGATACCGGGAAGTGGTGCGACTTCCATAAGAGCCCTTGGCATAACACCGTTGACTGTCGCTCAAAGTAGTCGCTGGTGGCCGAAGTGAAATCCTATGAATCAGATGCAGATTATGACTCTGAGCCATAACCAGAAAGGGGAATATGGATCATTGAAGCGAAACCTAGTGCCACCATTGCTACCACCAAGCTCCATCCTGGTGAACCAGACAAGCCAGAAGAAGGAGAATGCCTCTTCCATTCACATATGTGGGTAAAATACACCTTGTTGCACTTCATCGTTGATAACAGTAGCCAGAAGAAACTCATCTCAGCAGAGGTCGTCAAGCAGCTGACCCTGCCAACAACGCCGCACCCACAACTGTACACTATTGGATGGCTCTACCAAGGAAGCGATCTCCGTGTCAGCCAACAGTGTCGACTGTCGTACGACATCAAGCCCTTCAAAGATGAGGTATTGTGTGATGTTGCTCCTCTCAAAGTTTTTGATTTTCTTTTGGGCCAACCTTATTTATGGAAACGTCACGCTATATATGAGTCTAGGCCTCATAGTGTTATTATTATTTTGAATAGGAAATTGTACAGGATACTCGAGGTAGCCCCACCTAGTGCTATTTCCTTAATCTTTACTAAGCAATGCAGGAAGGTCATCTCTCAGAAGGGGAAGTTTGTCTTCTTCATGATTCGCTCTTAGAATAAGCAAAAGATCGCAACCACATCCAAGGTCTCTGCGGCCGACCTCTCCACACATCAGAAGCAAGTAGATAAGGCCATGGAAGAATACTCAGATATCTTCTCCTCACCTACAGGGGTACCTCTGCACTACCAGGTCAAGCACCCCATCGATCTGACCCCCGGTGCACCACTACCCAATGGGCCAGTCTATCATTTCTCTTTGTTAGAGAATGAGGAGATCAAGCAATAGATCTAGGAATTTCTCCACAAGGGGAACATCCGCCCCAACTCATCACCTTGTGGGAGCCCAATCGTGCTGGTACAGAAGAAGGATGGAACCTAGTGACTCTGTATTGATTATCGGGCTCTAAATAAAATCACAGTCAGAAAACGATACCTGATTCCTCGAATCGATGACCTCCTTGATCAACTCATGGGGGGCAAATACTTCAGTAAGATTGATCTGAATTCTGGCTACCACTAGGTCCTGATAGAATAGACAGATGTATGGAAGACCGCCTTCAAGTCAAAGGAAGGCCTTTTTGAATGGTTGGTCATGCCCTTTGGTTTGACAAATTCTCTAGCCACTTTCATGAGGATGATGGATGATATCCTGTGACCATTCACCAATACTTTTGTAGTGGTGTATATGGATGACATTCTAATTTACAGCAAGACTTGGGCCGAACACTTGCAGCATATTCAGCAGGTTCTGCACACCCTGCGGCAGCACAAGCTATACACCAACTTGGAAAAATGCTCCTTCGGCATGGACAGGGTCCATTACCTGGGCTACATCATTGATCAGCATGGCGTACATGTGGATCTAGCCAAGATCCAAGTCATCTGTGACTAGCCAGCCCCAACAACACTCACTAAGCTTCAGAGCTTCTTAGGCCTTGCCAATTTCTACCACAGGTTCGTGTTGGGTTTCTCCCATATTGCATGGGCCCTCAACCAAATAAATAAGGGTGGTGGTAAGGAAAAATTTGCATGGGGTCGGTCCCAACAACAAGCATTCGATGATTTGAAGCAACGCTTGTGCTCAGCCCCAGTACTTTCACTACCAGACCTGCAACATCCTTTTGAGATCGAGACAGATGCTTCAGACTATGATATGGGTGTCGTTCTCACTCAACACGACCACCCCATGGCCTATCATAGTGAGACATTGTCAGATACTGTCTGTAAGTACCCTACTTATGACAAAGAAATGTACTCCATTGTGCAAGCATGCCGCCAGTGGAGACATTACATTCTTGGGAAGGAGACAGTCATCCACACTGATCATATGCCATTGCAGTTCATGCAGACACAGGGAAAATTGCAGAATGACCGCCATCAAAAGTGGTCCACATACTTGCAGCAATTCCACCTCAACATCAAGTATAAAACAGGAAGCACCAATCGCATCGTTGATTGCCTCAGTAGACCGCCAGTCGTGGTACTCACCACGGTGCTAGACTCTTGCATCCATGAGACATCTGGATGGCCCCAACTCTATGAGACAGACCCTGACTTCACCACCACCTACCAAATGTTGGGTGCAAACGCAGTTGCCAATAATTTCCATCTCCAGGATGGGTTGTTGTGTCGTCTGGGCCATATCTATGTTCCATCAAGTGAGCGAGCAAAGCTGATCTGGGAAGCCTAGTACAGTCGGGTGGCAAGACACTCCAGCGTTGAAAAGACAATGGCAATGCTACAGAAACATTTCTACTGGCCGAAACTTCGATAGGAGGTTAGCAAGTATATCAGGTCCTGCACTGCCTGCGCTATTGCCAAACCAACCACTAAGAAACAGGGCCTGTACACCCCTCTTCCTACTCCTGACAGGCCATGGGAATCCATCTCAATGGACTACATGTCGGGCCTCCCATCCACCAAGTGGGGAAATGACTATGTTTTTGTGGTTGTTGATCGCTTTTCTAAGATGGCGATTCTGGTTGCCTGCAAGAAGAGCATCACAGTAGAGGCCACTGCCAAGCTCTTCTTTGAACGAGTCTGGGTACATTTTGGAATCCCACAAACCATTGTCTCAGATCNTGCTGGACACCAAGCTCACCAAATCCATGGCCTTCCACCCCCAGACAGATGGCCAAACCGAGGTTGTAAATCAAATGATTGTGCATATCCTTCACATGTATAATTCAAAGCACCCTCGCACATGGGATGAGAGCCTTCCCTATGTCTAGCATAGCTACAACTGAGCCTTGCATAGCTCAATCGACCATAGCCCCTTTCAAGTGGGGTTGGGATTCCAACCATTGGGACCCATAGATGTTGCACTTCCCCTTGCGGTCACCTCAACCGACTCGTCTCCTGCTCCAACTGAAGCTGACAAAGACACCCGGTTCATTGAGTGGATCCAACACATACACCAACAGATTCAGGATATCCGACAGAAGTCCAATGACAAGTACAAACAACGCCATGATCAACATCAGGTGCCACATAAGTTTCAGGTGGGCGACAAAGTTTGGTTGCACTTGCAGAAAGAACGCCTTACAGGACCCATCGGAAGCTTCACCCACTCTGTTATGGGTCGTACATTATCACCAAGGCCATGGGGGATAATGCTTTTGAGCTCAACATTCCTCCTTTCCTTGGTTTTCACCCAGTGTTCAACGTGGATCTCCTTCTCCCTTATTTCCCACCATTATTGGACACATCAGAAGTAGCATAACAAATGACACCAACATAGCTCAACCCCAACTGCCTACAACAGGAATCCAATGATCACATTGTGGATAGACAGATCAAGGGCACTCGACAACAAAGGATCCATCTTTATCGAGTCGTCAAAGCAGGGCAACTCCTGCACCAAGGCAAGTGGCTCACTTGTGGCCAAATTCAATAGAAATTTCCTCATCTGATGGGGGACCTCAATGCAATGGAGACCATTTCTTCCTAAGGAGGGAGGATTGATCCAGATGGATATCGATGGCCACCCACCTTTTCTAACTAGCTCAAAACAATTTTTTGACAATTTTGGCAATTTACTATTTTTAGCAGTTTTAACTTCTGGGGCCATTTTGAGGGCCTAAATGAAGGTTTTTCTGGATCGATCTCCTAAATGATAATTAAAGGCATTATTGAGCCCCAAAAATGAATCTCCTCAGCGATACCTTTCCAATGGGCTATCACATGCCTAAAACGGAGATCGTATGCAAAAGTTACGACCCCGGGAAGTTGATGTACTAACTTACCCAAACAGGGCCCACATGACTTTTGGCGCTTCATCTCCTAGGGTTAGGTTTTTGGATGTCTAGGGTTTTTGGAATTATTTCTTATTGTAAAAAGGCCTTTAGAGCCTCATTGTAACATTATTCTTGTGAATGCGTGTTGTCGTCACATCTCTTCTCAGAGATAAGCCGCTACCATTCCAACAAGCTTCTTTCCGCTGCATTTTACAGTTTCAACTTATTTCGTTATTGAATAGAAAACCAGTTTTATTGTATCTTTGTTATTTTGTTTTAAGAACCTGTTAATAATCTATATTCATTTCGTTCTACTCATAAAATCCGGATCACCAGATACACTTCGATTAGAACCATCATAGCCCTTGCAGCTAAGATGAAGTGGAAGTTACATCAGATGAACGTAAAGACAACCATTCTAAATGGTGTCATTGAAGAGGAAGTGTATATAGAGAAACCTCAAGGATTTGAAGTTGAAGACAGGAAGTCTCATGTCTGTAAATTGAATAAAGCCTTATATGGATTGAAGCAAGCTCCCAGAGCTTGGTATGACCGTATAGACAATTTCTTGACGAGCTTAGGCTTTACCAAGAGTAAAGCAGATTCTAACCTCTACTTCAAGGTTATGAACGATGAGCCAGTGATATTATTGTTATATGTGGATGAACCATTCTGAACTGGAGAAGAAAATCTCATCATCGAATGTAACAAGAGACTTGCCTCAGAATTTGAAATGAAAGACCTTAGCCTAATGCATTATTTCTTAGGTCTTGAGGTATGGCAGAGTCTAGAGAGAATCTTCCTTAACCAAGGGAAGTATGCAGTCAAAATACTGAAGAGATTTGACATGTTGGAATCAAAGTCCATGAATACACCCATGGAAGCGAAACTGAAGCTGTTGGTCGACACTTCATCAGAAACAATTGATGCCACCTTGTACAGACAAATTATTGGATCACTAATGTACCTAACGAACACCAGACCAAACATTTGTTTTTTTGTGAACACCTTCAGTCAACTTCTTGTAGAGCCCAGACATGTTCACCTTGTGGATGAAAAACATGTGATGAGGTACCTTAAGGGTACATTAGATTGTGGTCTCAGTTATGACGGAGATCATGATTTCACATTGAGTGGATACACTGATTTAGATTGGGCAGGAAGTATTGTTGACAGGAAAAGCACTTCTGGATGCTATTTCAATTTGGGATTAGCCATGATCTCATGGAAAAGTAGGAAGCAATCCAACATTTCTCTCAGCACAGCGGAAGCATAATACATTACTACGTATTCTGCTAGCTGTGAAGCTATATGGCTTCGAAAGTTGTTGACCGGTCTATTTGACCTAGAGATGGAAACAACCTCGATCCTTTGTGACAACCAAAGCTGCATAAAGATGACATAGAATCCTGTATTTCATGATAAGTCGAAGCACATAGAGATCATATATCATTACATCCGTGACATGGTGCAGAGAGGAGCCATAAAGCTCCAATACATTAGCATAGATGAATAGGTTGTTGATGTGTTGACCAAGCCCCTATCTCGTGTAAAGTTTGAGTACTTCTGAGATAAGCTTGGCATAGTCTGAAAGGGCCTTCACCAAAAGGGGGAGTAGTTGTTGTGATGAGATATTCCCTGCTTCCGACCTTATGGTTGTGACATAAAGTAGGACATATACCTTGCTTCCGACCCTATGGTTGTGACGTAAAGCAAGATGATGTGATATGACTAGTGTTGTTACTCGGAACCGAATTTGGGTTGCATGCAAATCAATCCCGAGGAAGCCTCGAACCACTTTGGATTGGAAGCTGCCCCTCCCAACCCGAGAGGGATCTCTCGAATAATGTCACAATATGATCACCAATAAGCGTGAAATGGTGGGCAGATTTATGGGTAAATGATAGTTTTGGATTTTTAAAGTTTGGGGTTGGACCAGGAAAACAGTCCAATGGGCATGGAGTCAAGTGAAAACCAAAGAAAAAAGATAATAGCAGTGATCGTATAACTTGCGGAAAATGAGGCAAAGTAAGTCTATCTTTCAGCAATTGATAATCATGATATAGTAGCAGAAAAAGAAAAGGAAAAGGCCATCACAATGAAAGCATCTATCAAGGATGAATTTTCACTACAACTTTAGAGTAAAAAGACTGAAGGTTGATAACTAGATGCAGAGAACTTATCTTGAGTGAATTCTGACCAGTCACCATAGAAACACAACACATATATATCAACTGTGTGTAAGGAGCATATAAAATGAATTCCAAACAAATTTTAACTCAGTTGAAAAAGGAAGAGATAGACAATATGACAATGACAACAGAAAGAACATACTGAAAGAATCGACCGTGATGAATCTCACAATATCAAGTGAAAACGTCTTCTTGTATTACTCCATTCCGGGTTTAAAAAATAACTCAGCTTACAAAAGGAGCCCCTCTTCAAAAGAGGTTTTCCCCCCCTGCCCTTTCGTCCTTGTGCGTTGTCTTCTTTAAACTATTAGACGAATGGTTAAAACAGTTTCATTCAGTTGCTCGGTAGTTCTCCAAATGATCGAACTGCTTCAGGAATTTTCTTAACACATTGCTAACAAATCGTTAGGGCTTTCTTTGTGTTATTACTATTGGATAATTTTAACTATTTTTTCTTTTGTTTGCGGCCAGAAGAACCTCTTCGTGTTGCTTCGAGTTTTTTTTTTTTTTTTAGTCATCTCATCCAGCTTGGCTTTACATTCTGCATCCTTTTTGCGTTTTCTTTTGTCTTTAGAAATTCTCACTTCAAATTTGTGATGGCATTTTCCATGAGAACATAAAAATCTTTGAGAGCTTCTTCCTCTAAGAGTTTTGGGTGGTCCTTCAAGTAACACTGTATGGCAGAAGTCACCTCGCCTTGACCTCTCCACCTGGTAAGTTTTGGTTTCATTCATCAAACATCATGTCAAGCTCATGAGATATGCAAATTTGGTCGGTAATGAGATATGTGAATGTGGTCGGTAATCAATTTGGGAGAATATGTGATCTATAAGAAGCTCTCCAGTGAAAAGAACACTAATGAAAATGGCAGTTGCTAGTGCTACTGAGACACTAGCGCTCTCTATGTATTCATGAAAGGACAATACACATTTTTCTTCTGACTATTCTGCTTCTTTCATGAAAGCTTCAAGCTGGATGACCCACTCCCCCAGTGTTCTTTTGAGAGCCCATTTCTTGAACGCATGCACATTTTCCAGAGTGTTCCAAAGATACCTTTTGGTACAAAGTTTTGCTTCTTCCATGACTGTTTCTCCTGGAAATGCAACGTGTGAGCAACGATTGGCGTTTAATATGTCTGTAACTTCTCTCTAGGTTTGAACCAAGAAGCAAAAGAACTCCCCATTCTCATCTCTAAAAGTTTTTTAAAACATCTGAGGATGTAGTCTCAAGATTCAAAGGCCCATGGATGTAACATCAATATCAGCGACAAGATTCTCTCTTGCCGATCCAATGACTCTTTCATCCCAAGGGCTGTGTTAACACTCGGATGCAAATCTTTTATGTTCCGCTTCTTCAGTTATTCTTTGTTTCTTCAATCTCTTGGACTCTTCTTCTCATTACAAGTAGCATAACTAGTGTCTTCATGAGATACAACTCCCATATTTGCAATGGCTATGTGAGATTTGATGCCAGTCAAAGTCTGTGTGCAAATAATCTTGTAATTGAGAAACGAAACCCTACCCGTTGGCGCGATGATTGGAACCATGAATTCGAATTTCAGACTTTCGGAAGAAGTGACATCATGTCGTTTTTCAAACGATGGTCAAAATCCTGAAATGGCGAGGTTGGTGCTCTTCGTGGTGTTTCGTGCATGCGACGATATGTGCCATCTTGAATTCGGAGAATGTATTTAATATATCCTTCACTATGCAGATTGACACATCCACAAATATCCCTCCCTTGCTAGTTTGTTGTATAATTCCTCATTTTATTAATTGCATTCTCAGTTTTACAGTCCGACTTAGGAAATAACGGGTTAACAAATTTCTAATGCAAGCATGTGAACACAAAAAAAATAAAATTGGGCAAACCATACACACTTTCCGTAACTGCTCTGTCGAACAAATGAGAAGACTTGTATTGACATTTGAAATTCGAACTCGGGCATTGCTACACTTGGATACTCTCATCAACACCTATGAGATCACCTTGACACTTTTATTAACATATGATCAATTATATCCTCGCAGCTTGGAATTTTAGATGCTTTATTGACAAATGTATAAACCAATGGAATCTCCCTTCAAATCTCGAATCTCTACATGATGCTCAATCTTATCATTCAGTTAAAATTTGGGCGTGTAGCACACCCGTTTCGGGTCTCCTTCATTTCTCCCTATGACTTAATGCATGGTGTATGTAATCGCTCAAATGCCAATGCTTCCGTCTATTTTTTTTTGTGACATAAAATTTGGAGAAATACACCGAGTTTAGAAATTTGCAATATCTGCTACAACAACTAGTACTATGATTTCAGCTGTACAACTGCGACGTAAAGCAAGTCTAGTACCCTGCTTCCGACCTGATGGTTGTGACGTAAAGCCAGTCTAGTATCCTTCTTCTAACCTTATGGTTGTGACATAAAGTAGGACGTATACCTTGCTTCCAACCCTATGGTTGTGACGTAAAGCAAGATGATGTGATATGACTAGGACTATGCTTTCGGATATGCAACTGTGACGTAAAGCAAGTCTAGTACCTTGTTTCCGATCTAATGGTTGTGACATAAAGCAGGACATGTTCCTTTCTTCCAACCTTATGGTTGTGATGTAAAGCAAGAAGATGTGATGAGACTAGTACTGAGCTTCCGGCTAGATAGCTATGACGTAAAGCCAATCTAGTATCCCGCTTCTGACCTGATGGTTGTGATGTAAAGCAGGACATATACCTTTCTTTCGACCTTATGGTTGTGATGTAAAGCAAGATGATGAGATGAGGCTAGCATTGTGCTTCCGGCTGGATAGATGTGACGTAAATCCAGTCTAGAATCCTGCTTCCGACCTTATGGTTGTGACGTAAAGAAGGACGAGATCTTGCTTCTAGTTTTATTGCTGTGACGTAAAGCAAGACTATGAGACGAGACTAGAACTATTCTTTCAGCTTGATAGCTATGACGTAAATCCATTCTAGTATGATGATGATGAGCCAACCTCATGCTGTGATGATGATGATGTATTAGTTTTATACTAATCCATATTGATGCAGATGATGATTGCATTCCTTTGAGAATGACGATGCCTGCCAATGAAGAAAACTTTCGATGATTTATAGATATGTCAGTCAATGCTCCAAGATTATATTAATGATGCTACCCTCCTGATGCCGCTGATGATGTAGACCTCTCTCTCGCTTGATGCTGTTGAAGAATACCCTTCTTGTTAAGGGGGAGTGTTGAAATAATGTAACTGCAAAGTGTATTCTTATTATTATCTGACATATTATTCATTGGATCAATCCCCATTGTGGATTGATCATGTTGTCTATTGTAATAGGACAAAATCCCCTTTTGCGGATTGGTCAAATGATAATTATAATAGGCAGAATAAGAAGTCGGCCCCAACAGATATTAAAGAGGCCCCATAATATATTGAAGGTGGTTATAACCACCCAGTTTGAGAAGTCGACCCTGCCAGTGAAGAGACACTTCACATGTGCCAGTCTTGTATAAATAAAGAGGTCAGCGCCTCACTTAGACACACAACTCACTTGCTCATTTTGAGAGACAAGTTTCAGAGTTACAGTTGGAGAAGAAAGAGAGAGAGTGGCACATCTTTTGGAGAGGATATTATGTATTAGCTTGAGTTATCTCTTGGCATTGTATTGGCTATCTATAATAAGGAAGTTTTGCTAGGTTTTCTTCCCCTAGAGGGTTTCCCAGGATAAATGTTGTGTCTCTTGTGATTGT
>SNQJ01S0062539.1:75588-85974 GCA_010110895.2 Picea sitchensis
ACTGTCCTAAAAGTTAGCTAAACAATAATTATTTCTTAAATAACATTAACTAATTAATTATTATTAATTACTTGTTCATGATTGTCAAGGATTAATTAATTATTAATTGACTCATTAATTAATTAAGTAAAGAATTAAAGGGGTTTAATAAATTATATTGTTAAATTAAAGCTTACATATTCGGGAAGGGATAGGACATTAAATATAAGATAAGATAATAAATACGAAAGGATAAAATAATAAATAAAGGGGGTAAGGAACATGAATAATGGGATAAGGGGCATTAACTACGAAAGGATAAGATAATTAATAAATGGATAAGGAAAGTAATGAAGGAGGGGGAAGTTGGTGAAGGGGCGATATGACGGGGAGAGCCTTAGGGTGGAGGGCATTCTTTTGGGAAGGGGATTACAATTCTACGGGGGAATTTTTGGAGGTTTCTCTTGGATTTGCACAGGAGTTGAGTTCTGTAGTCTGGAAGGTTTAGTACAGGGGCACCTATTTGCTGGAGGTTTTGGGAACGGGGGCCAGGATATCCATATGATATCCTGGAGCTAGGAAGTTGTCCTAGTTGGCAGGGTGGAACAAGGTTTGGGTAGTGTTGGATCCAGTTCAGCAACGAACAACCAGATTGGAGGAATTAGCATCAGACCAAGGTATTTGAAAATTATGTATTTGTTTTATTCTGTTATAAAATTTTATTATTCATTGATCAATTTAAAATGCATATGTGCTCAATTAAAAGGAATTCTTGATTTTTTTGAAATTAAGTAGATATTACTGTTATAGTTTATGTAATTAATGGATGTTAAATTTATATGGTCATTAAATTATGTGTCATTGTGATGTTGTTAGAGGAACGACATAGGCAAGATGGCAGTATGATTTTTGTGACACTTGTGACACTTTTGGTCAATATGTGACACTTGCGGACAAGATGTGACACTTACAACACTTGTAATGACGACACTTGCAAGACTATTGAAGTGAGTAATTTTGATGTGTAACAGATTGCCCCCCAAAGTGCGAAGTCAGAAGACGATGATGACTAAAGTACTTTGTAGACTTTTTTGAGCAAGGGTATGGACGTAGAGAGGCTAGAAAAAGCTGCACACAACCATAAAAAAAATATTATGACATGTTTCAAACCCAAGGCAGACATACCTATGCTTGAGTGATAAAAACGTTTAGGTATGGCCGCCATAAAATACATCGCAGATCCATAATTATATTGACACAATGGTATAGCCACTGAAGATACAATGTGGATCTATACTCCTATGACTTGAAATGATCATAGTCATGAAGAATACATAGTGGATCTACGAGATGACAAGACATAGCCATGACCAATACAAAGTGGATCTGTGTAACAATATATGTGTCATAGTTCAAAAGAAAACTCCTTCACAACCTGGGCAAAGTATATATAAGAGTGAAAACTCAACCCAGGGTCTTCTTACCGCTCTCGATGTAGTACAAATCTAACCATGTGAATAGATGTCCTGATGCCAAACATGGTATAAGCCACTTGATCACTGGTCAATAAGGTAAACCGTTAACAAGTGCGAGGGAGATTACCATTGATGTCAATGATTCCCAAGGTACTCTAGTACATTCTGATGAATGTGAATGAATGAGATGAAGTCGAACATTCATGGAATCACCCGATTAGGGGTCAATGATGTGAACCCACTTCCAGACATGAGGAGGCCTGCCATTGAGGCATGTAGGTCCAAATTTACTAACTGGTTTCTAAGTCTAGTTCCTGGATAATGTGTTGAAGTCGATAGGAATAGACTCGTTGTAGGAGGGCCTTGATGTATTCCCCATCAACGACACAAAACTGACACAGAGATGTAATTGGTAGATCAAATGAACATGGACTGACATGGGTATTGAAACATGATATTTGTGATGGATGACTCTCAAGGTAGATACTTCCCTTGAACACTGAGGAACAACAACATAAATGTGACATGGACCAAAACTTGATGATGCAATGGATGCTATGACTTTCGTCAGGTGACCCAAAGGAGTAAAAGAAACTCAGAGGATTGGCTTAGTGCAGAGGTTCAGCGGATTAAAATGTGTGCAAAGACAAAGTGCCATGTTCAAGGGCGACTGTAAGAATTATTGGTAGTGTTCTCAAAAATTGCTTGGCTTGCTTCTTTCACTTTTTCCCCCCATACAGATAGATGGGTACCTAATTTTAATTTAACGAGCTTGAGGAGGGTAACACATGCTCGATATAACTTACCTTCAGTAAGTTCCTCTTCCTTTGTTTAGCAAACTGGAAGAAGTAAGGGTTCGGTCTCATATGATCCCTTCAATGTGTAATTGTTTAACGAGTCTAGAGAAGGTAAACTCGGTGGTTTTTCATATTTAGAGAGTCTGAAAACAACTTAAAGACGACTCCAATTTTGTCCTTTTTTGTAATGTTAGTCTTGCGAGGCCGAAAAAGAGATAAATTATCACTCAAAAGACGCCCTTTAAAACCTTTTAACGAGTGGGAAAGGAAGCAAGATCACTCGGTAATCTTTTCACGTTTAGAGAGTCTGAAAAGAGTTTAAAGAAGACTCCAGGGGGTTCCTTTTTCGTTTATCCATGCGAGATCGAAAAAGAGATAAAAGTTTACCTAGTTGCATTCTCATGTATTTACGAGCATGAGAAAGAACAAAGACTAAGCTCGGTATGCCCGCAGCTTGAAAGTTAGTGTCTTAACTCCAGAATGATCATCAAAGGATGGAGACATGCCCCTCAAACTTCAATTCATTCACCGACTTTGAGGTGGTCACCAATTTCTCTACTGGATGAGAAAAAGGATAAGGGTGGATGAAAATGAAGGCTAAAAAATGAGACCTAACGAAAGACTCGTCTTGGTAGGAGAGGTGTCTGTTTCATTTTTTAATGATCTTGACACAGGAAATGAACTATGCTCATGGCTCCAGGTTAAATCCTTAGATCCCTATTTCATTTTTTAACGAGCTTGCTACATATAGAAAAACTTTGCTTGTAGCCTCTGTTTCATTTTTTAACGAGCTTTCCACAGAGAAGAGAAATTTTTCTTGTGACTTCTTGATCATGGCTTCCAAGAGGATAATGCGTTGGTAGGAATACATGTCAAGGGATTAACGTCAAACATGGCTCCTAGGAGAGTTTCCTTTGATGGAAGAAAAACACGCTGGAATGGATACATGTTGATGCCCTCGAAAAAGGTAGAGAGATCAGGCTCCAGTAGCCTTACCGAAGAGATTACCATGTCAACTACCGGATCTAAGTCATCGAAATTCGAAGTCATGGGAGATGGTGAAAAATCGACAACATCGAGAGGGAAGATAGAATGTATATCTTCCTGGATTTCTTCAAACAGGGGAAGAAAAGATGATCGATGATGGTTATCATCCCAAGGTAGTTTGTCGATTCTAAGCATTTCTAGAATAGATTCATTAGAAGGAAAAATTGGGGAAATGTAGTCGAGTGAAGATGACAAGGAATTTAACTGTGATGGCATCGAGTAACTGTTAGGTGCCAATAGATGTTGGTCATCCAAAGAGGGAGAAGTGGATTGGATAGTAATGTATGGTGTTTCGTCTAGACTAAGTGGTATGATGTCACCTAGTGCATCGAATTCCAAGGGACTAGGTACAATCCAAGGGTCAGATGATTCCAAAGAGTGATAAGCCATGGTCGAAATCATATCAACGGTGGCAATATGATGTGTAGTCGGTGGAAGTGGTGTAGAGAAGGTACCCATAAGGCTAGAATCTTTCAGAAAGCCAACACCAATGCTTTCATACATGATCTTGTGGTCTCCCAAGAAAGGAATGTTGTTGGTAGAGGGAGCATGAGCATCGGGTGTACAGAAATCTAATTGATCGATAGTGACAGTTTTTCCCTGATGAGGAAATTGTACACATCGAAAGACCGATGAAGCGACGACAGTCATAGCATAAAACCAACTTCTTCCAAGTAACAGGTTGTAATCGAGGGGAGCATCGACCACCTCGACATCAACAATGATGGTTTTTTCGCCCAACTGGACAAACAAGGACTGTAAAATCCCATGGGGATGAAAACCTCGCCCATAGAATGTGTGTAACATCATTAGGGATTTGTTATGTGTGGGTGATTTTAAACCTTTCCAACATGCTAAAGACATGACACAAGTAGAAGATCCCTCATCCAAGATGGTTCGATGAATTTGTTGATTGTGAACAACAACATCAATTTGGAAAGCAAGTTGGTGGGAGAGTCGAGATGTATAATTGTCCAAGTTAAACATGATATTTTTGGACGACTCATGATCAACAACGCCAATTTAATCTAAGAGCGTTCTACATTGACTGGGGCAGTGATGTATAACTTCTAACGCAGACATAGCAAACGGTGCTTGAGCCAAATCTTCAACAATGTTGTAGTTTTGGGCGGCATGTGAACTAGGATTAAAGGTAGATTTACAAATAGTTATCTTAGGAGGGCGTAATATAGAGTCGAACGAAGGTTTCTCTATCTGAAGTGGTCCAGACGAAGGACTAACAGATGGAGGACTGTCAGAGAATGTTGATGGATCCGGTAAAGAACCGTTAGTGACCTTGGCTTTGTCAGGTTTAGCTGGTGTGTTGTATGTCTTAGAGAAAGTGGTCAAATTAATCCCATTAAACATATAAATATGGGCACTTGTCAATGCCTCATCATGAGGATGGCTAGAACTACCCCCGGGAGAGGGGGTTTGAGAACCATGGATTGTTGATGTGGAAAAGACTGAGTAAGGACAACGGGTTGTGAATTTCCTTGGAAAATTTTGGCCACTTCATCGCGATGTGGACAATCTCGAGTGTAGTGATCGTCACCACAAATGATACATGGGAATTTCAGTTTCTGTTGTGGTTTCTTTTCAGTAGCAGGTGTTTGAGCTTGATTTTTTGGTTGTTCATTGTTATTAGTATTTTTTGGTTTATTTTTTGCCTTCTTTTTACCTCCAAATTGTTGTGAAGGGGCAGATTGAACTACATTCACCTCGAAGATCTGAGTTTGGGGGGAGGTAGAGAAGAGTGCAATCGACTGGGAAGTATATTGAGTTTTGATGGAACCGATAACACCATCTGCATGAGATGCGGATGATGGATTTGATGGGTCGAAATTAGCTGAAGCAACATTCAGAAGCAACTCATACAAAGTACCAGATTGTGAATAAACCAAATCTAAGTATTGAGCCTGAGCAATGGTTTCTTCCTCGGTGATTACGCCACCCATAGTGACATCATGAGCGATCGGGGGTAAAAGTGATTTAGTAAACCACTCCACCAATCATTGGTCAGGAATGATTGCTTTGGTCATCCTTCGTCGTCGTCTCCACTCATGAATAGGGTCAGAGAAATTCACAGTGTCAGTTTGACGAAGGGAGGTCAAGAGTTCAGTACCCATCTCATAGAGAATAGGTAGTTGAAAGTGCATGAGGAAAGACATGGCAAGGGAGTTTAAATCATGAAAAGAAGCATGTGGTAGTTCAATATACCACTTTGTTGCAGATCCCGTAAGTGTTCACTGGAAAAGACACAAACATATAGAATCATCCATTAGGGAGTTTGATGAACACCACAAATGGAAAGTCATCACATGGTTATTCGGATATTCTCCAGGTATTCCATCAAATTTCGGAATATCAGAAGGAAGTTTAGCTGGAATAATTGGCCAAACCGGTGAATGAAAAATAGGATCATTGGTTAATCGGGACAAGTCTGGGAGATCTAGAGTCACAAGGAAAGGTAGTTGTCGGTTAACTTGTGGATGATACTAGTGTGGCATAAGAACACCAGTAGGACCATAAACTGGGTTAGGTGGATAATTGTAACCAGTAGGTCCTCCTACATACAATTGTTGCTGACCAGGATAAACATGATTCGATGATGGCTGAGAAACATTTGCATAACCCGGTGGGTTCTGAGCATTATAAGCCGGGTGATTTGCTTTCCCATAAGGAGGATAAACATTTTTCCCTTGAAGAGGGTAAGAAGTAGATCCCGGAGGTAGATACACATTAGGCCCATGGGGAGGATAAAGTTGTTGTCCTTGAGGACTCTAGGTGGTGTTTGGGATGCCGCACGAATAAGGTTGTCCATAAGATGGTCCGGAAGGAACAGGATTTGATACTCCTCCTTATGGATTATGATATGAGTGCTGCCCAACGTGGGTTTGGGTAAATGTGCCTCCCGAAGATACTCCCCAGGATTGTGAAGGGTTTCCAGCAAATGAAGGTTTCCCCCTTGCCAGTGGTGGATTAACAACTGGGGTATGACTGGAAAAGGGAGGTTGCCCTCCGAGAGGAACATAAGAAGGGGGTTGTCCCCTGGGAGGGGTAGGCCCACCATAGGATGGTGGTATTCTAGAAGGGATAGGTCCGCTAGATGGTGGTTTCCCTCCAGTCGGTTGTATTTGGCTGGCAAGGGTCTACATTCTCTGGTGCAAAGATGTCCTAGCAGGATTGTGCGGAACATGTGGAGTTGTAGAGTGAAAGTTTGTAAAAGTGGGGGTAGGGATCGAAGTGCCTTGGGAATGAGTAGAGGTGATGAGTCTAGCATTAGAATGGACTTGTGATGACATAATAGTATGGTTAATGACCTAATCAATGGGCTGATTCATAGTTTGACCGAATGGCCCCATTTCAACAGGAGGGTCATGAGGATTAAAGGGTTGTCAAATGGATTCAAAATGCTCATAGAGATTGAGTCCTGATGAATTCCTCCATACAGAATGAGAAGGTGTGGGATTTGTATCTACTGTAGTGGTAGGATGAATAAGAGTCCTATACTCATCACCAAAGATTGGTTTTGTGGATCCCATATATGTTTCGGTAAATGCTCTCTCAGGTAACTATGGGACCTCTTCATCTATGACGTTCCCAAGGGATTCTAAACAAAGTAAAATCGGTTCGAGAGGGGTTTTCGACATATATGTAGGGCAAGGAGTGGAATTCTCAACCGTAACCAAAGTGCCTTCTGGATTGTCTAATGGAGGAGCAACAACACTCCCAGCGTCAGATTGATTTTCTACCTCTCCATGGTAGTTGTCTTCTGGAGGGTTAGGAGGTAAGGGTTGGTAGCCTTCCAGAGGAAGCCCTTGCATCCTACGCGATCGATGAATACCTTTATCATCTACAAGATCAATTTTGGAGAATAACAACACACGCTGAAAATCTAGGGCCAACTAACGAAAATAAACAACATATGCTAATAAAATCTAGAAATCAAAACCAAGCAAACAAAACCTTCTCTCGATGACCATACTAGTTGGTGATGAAATCCAATGTCGCATGATCAAGTCAAGAAGGGGCTAGGATATGGTGGAACAATTACGATGGTGACCTGCTTAATGAAATTACACCTTGGTGCAAGCTTCCACGTAGTAATTGTGGATTTACCCTCCAAGGAGCCCGTGTGAGTTTGACCACCATCTGTTCTAGGTACAACGAAGACTTCCCTTCACCATCACCTTGTGTAAGTACCTAAATATTGTGGCTACTAAGGACACCAACTCACAGTCAACCCCTGGGCAGGTATAGTTGATAGTCTAGTCTGAACGTATGGGCAGGATAACATGTCCAAAATCAACTCCAGAGGATCCCACACATAATCGTGGGTATACCCTCAAGTCACCCCCAATATATGATCCGACCACTACAAACAGTTGAACCACAGAGGGATAATCTACGTAATTCTCCTGAATGCGACCTCGTACGTAACCCCTGTGTGAGAGGGGGATCCCAGAAAGCCTATACGACAATTGGATTTGCTCTCCCTATCGCAAGATGCTAATGCTTGTTTTGAAAAACTTTGGAGAATTGTACTCATGGCCTAATCCAAAGTACTAGTCCTAGTCTAATGTTGGTGGAAGATTCTAAAAACAAAAATGTTCTAGATAAATTTTAATTAGCGATAATTTTACAGTTGTTCTTTAATCAAGGGTGTATGAAAGTCAAACTGATGGTATTGTGACTCAATTCCCCAAAAATGCATAAGGAAATGATAAGTAGTCTTGTCTTTCGATGAATGCCTATTTAAGGGAAAGAGAGAAAATTTGTTTCATTATCAAACACTAAGATGCAACATCCTCATACAATTGTTTCTCAATCAAATCCAATGTAATGCTAAAAAATTTCAGAAATGCCTTCTAATATCCAAACCAATCACTAAAATATGTATTTTTGCTTATATGTGAATGATAATTAGATGTAAAACTTCAAATGTCAATCAGACTTCAGGATTAAACAATCAGAAGCAAATCTCACACAAACAAAAATACACTCTCGTCGTGAATAAACAAGAAGGACAAAGATAACCAAATTTGCAAAAAAGAACCAAAAACCTCAAACAAAAGAGAAATGTTGGAAAACTAACCTCAAATATCAAATGGAAAGGTTCATAGACATTTGGATTTCCTCACAAAAGCTTCCACTCAGTCATATAAATGAGAAGAAAACAACAAGTTAACTCTAGGTCAGCAAAGACAAAGAGTGACTTCAAGGAAAGGAAAGAAAATGTCAAATTTCCAAACAAAAGAGGATCAATTCTTAGAAAACAGGGTGTTGAAGGCCAAGACCAAGATGTACTGAGAGCATGAGACTCTGAGCAAGTGAAAAAAGAAAAAACTGAACCTAGAGAATGAAAACCTAGAGGATTTCTCACAGAAAAGGGGCAGTGCTCTGGTGTAAAGGGCACCAGAGCGTTCCAATGCTCTGTGTAAGACCACCAGGGAGTGTTAACGCTATTATAGAAAGGGAAATGGAGCGCTAGGCTTCAAAAGATTAGAAAAATGCCCAGAAACTCAAAAAATCAAGCAAACTCAGTCAATCAAATTGCATATGATGAAATCAAGAGCCAATCAATCAGATCTAAGAATTAAAGAGACGGTATGGAGAAGGTCAAATGAGTGGGAAAAGGGAAAAAACAATAACTAGGAAAGGAAACAAAAATTAGAGCTCCTTCCCCAGTGGAGTCGCTAATTTCTGTTACAGGTGAATCCTCCCTGCGGACAAGCAGATTCCCTCTTGGTCTCTAGACTCCTAAGGCCAAGACAAAAAAGTTCTTAATGTGGACACTGACATTCTTTTTAGATCTAATTAAGCTAACATACAAAGAGGAAGAATAAATATGCATACCTTGTTAATGACATTTGTCCTCGCAAAGTCCAAGATGAGCTCCAATCCTGAGCTCCTCGATAGGTCCTGTAGAACAAAAAAAGATACAACAGGCTTCCTATTCTACTGATGCTAACTCAAATACAGATCTATCTACTGAAGATAAGTTCATGTGAAACAAACATAAACTTGAAAGAAACGGACCAAGCATGTATATGTATTAATGAGAACAAATGAAGAGTACTTACAATCCTCTGATGAAGGTGCAACAACTTCTTCCAGCTCTCCTTGTCCAACCCCTTTGCTCAACTAATATACACTGATTATGATTTAATGGCATCTCACTTATGGGATCATAATTTTGGTGTAATTCTCAATCTCCATCTATTGTATATTACCTATGAGATTAGAGGTTTCATATCTCCAATCTTTTCTGTCCCTTTCACCATGAGAAGGCCTCCTTATATAACCTTGGAGAGGCCCAACCACTTGAGAGATATTTTGGATAAGTTAAGGATTCCTCTCCTTTAGTTGTGGATCTTCCCTAAGATCATGCCTTGACCTTCTATTCGAATCCAACCACCTTCAGAAATTGAGGGGATTCTTCCCTGATTTGTCTCAACAAACCAAAACTCACTTAGAAAGGGTAGTTCTCCCCCAAAATGGGTCATAGAGCATTGTAGAACTACCCCAAAGAATCCCAGGGAGTGTTAACACTCCTTGACAATGCATAGGGGAGCACTGCCTTCGAAATTTGATATTTGAGTGGTTTTTTCAATGGCAAAAGGTTTGTACTTCTTGTCAATTGATTTCTCTTCTTCAAAACTAGTCTTTGAGGTGTCTTAAGTGTCCTTGTGATGTCGTTAGAGGCATGACATTGTTAAGCCCTAATATTGGCTCATTAACCCTTAATTGGGGCATATTACATTAATAATTTTATTTTATTTATGTCGGCTTTATTCCATTAGTTGTAATTATACCTCCTAGTCTCCTATATATACCAAGGAGACATTTTCATTTGGAATCATCTTGCACTTGAACATTTAAGTGGGGTAAAAGGAGGTTTCCCCCTCAAAGAGGCTTATTATATAAAATGATCTCCTTTTCAAGGCATTGAGTACTTTTTCTGAGGTTTTTCTATGCTATATTGATATTTGGTTCTTAACATATGGTATCAGAGCTCAAGGTCTTGGGGTTTCGTTGCTACATCTGAGACACCTTGGAATTTTAGATATAACTTTTTTTCTACA
>SNQJ01S0062539.1:85984-102354 GCA_010110895.2 Picea sitchensis
CATCCAGAGTTACTCAAGCATTGCAGACAACACTTGTCTCAAGGGGAGGGGCATGTTAAGCCCTAATATTGGCTCATTACCCCTTAATTGGGGCATATTACATTAGTAATGTTATTTTATTTATGTCGTCTTTATTCCATAAGCTGTAATTATACCTCCTAGTCTCCTATATATACCAAGGAGACATTTTCATTTGGAATCATCTTGTACTTGAACATTTAAGTGGGGTAAAAGGAGGTTGCCCCCTCGAAACTTATTATCTGAAATTATCTCTTTTTCAAGGCGTTGAGTACTTTTTTTAAGGTTTTTCTATGCTATATTGATATTTGGTTCTTAACAGACATAGGCAAGATGACAATATGATGTTTGTCACACTTGCAACACTTGTGGTCAATATGCGACACTTGCGGACAAGATGCGACACTTACAACACTTGTAATGACGACACTTGCGACACTATTGAAGTGGAATGACTTCATTTCTCCAAAAAACAAATATTACATCAATTGCAACTTAAAGGGTTCATTACAAGTGAGTTTATTACAAATTTCACTTAGAAGGGAAAAAATCAATTAAGGGTACCATTTATAGACCATTATTTCTTAAAGGAAGTGATGAGATAAAGGGGACCATTAAGACGTATTATAGTAACCATTGTCTAAAATAATTAAAGATGTTTGTGTACAATTGAAGGAATAGTTAGTGAAACTCATAGTGAAAATTTTCAAGGTATCCTTTGCAAAGATGGACTTAGAGGTTGAATCCCTTATTGGGGATGTTGGACAATTAAAATATAAAGTAGCATAACATGAATCACAATAGAAGACGCAAGATTTCAACAAAAAAATTGACAAGATTTTACTATACAAAGATAAATAAATTAATCGCTTAAGAAACAAAAATCAAACTTTT
Source organism: Picea sitchensis (assembly GCA_010110895.2). NCBI lineage: Eukaryota > Viridiplantae > Streptophyta > Pinopsida > Pinales > Pinaceae > Picea > Picea sitchensis. The sequence goes on from SNQJ01S0062539.1 coordinate 86,897, forward strand.
CTCACCAAAATTAAGCAATTAAAGAAAAATAAAATATTGATTATAAAAATTGACACGGAGACATTTACTGACCTAATTTAAGAATATTAATACAAAGAGAAAATAATGGATATAAAGACCTGTACATATTCAATCAAAGTTGAAAATTCAAGTGTCACGGTTGACAAATATTGTTAACTGATAAAGTGACACAATTGCATGGAAAAAATTTGCATCTAAATTTAAAGTGATTCAGGAGTGTCCTAAAATTGAGATCAATAAGAAGCAATTTACAATGGTACCTTATTAACATTGAAATCACATTAATTATTACACGCTCTAATCAACTTGTCACCATTAATATTTTGGAATCTTTAAATATCCTTTCACTTTGTAACACCAATAGTGTTTGGTAAAAAACATTTAATACTTTTAAATTGTTATTTCAATATGCAATGAGGCTTGACATATGTGATGCTCGATATAAGAAGGTGGCCACTACACCACATATTTTATTTTATAATCAAAACCAATGACTTCAAATTTTCTCAGGATATTATTTCTCTTTGGACCATCAAGCCAATAGTGCAAGTGCCAAAATTATCCTCATGTACACCAACCGATATTTAGAATACATGTTGGGCTATCATTCCTACAATAATATCACCATTTGAGGCAAGAATATTAATTTATAGGTTTTCTATTATTGAAAAAGATGATAAAATTCCCCATCAAATGGATGCAAACCATACTTTCTCAAAGTTTTAAGGATATTTATTCTCTAATTGATCTACCATATACTTTTGAATGGGGTTTGGATGGATACCACAGTTCTCTCCCACATTCAAAGAATGAGAGAGAGTGATGTTATAAAGTCAATTCCAAGGATGTTAGTGAGAAGTGTTATGGGATAAAATTTCACATGGATATCACTAAATATACAACAAAATCTTTGTAGGACTTGCCTATTGATCCTAGACAGAAAGGGGTTTAGACTTCTATGGTATTCCTATATCTAAGTTAAGCAATCTTGTTTATACCAAGAGGGGATAGATTAGCATACCTTGTCTTGAAGGTTGTTCTTGTGTATCATGGTTGTTGTAACTCCTGAAATGTAACTCCAGCTCCCGCAACTTGCTTCCTTCACAAAAGCAACAATCAACACCAATATCCTTCTTCTCCTAGTGTTATAAATCACTAATATACCTTAGATATAATTTGATTTACCATTCATAAAATCAAATCCAAAAATTTGCATCATAAATGTTGGATATGTGTTATATTCTTTGCACGACTAGAACTAGTGTCTATGTTGAGGTGGGAATGCAGGGGATAAGAGGGGGGGAGGGAGCCCCCTTGTGCGGGGGTTCGGGGGAAATTCCCTCGATTTTTTTTCCTTGGTTTTCATGTCCATTTTTGGGTGGTCCTCAGTTTTCATGTCCATTTTTAGGTGGTTTTGGCACATGGTTTTCTAAGGAATTAGGGGTGTTGACTAATCCAGGTCATTGGATTAGGGTTTTGGATGCTGCTAGATCCTATATGTATATTGTATTGTAAACAATGTATGAGGTGAATGAATATAGAATATGTTGGTTTTCCCGGTTTGGGTTTTCAAGGGAAAAATATCTGTGTAATGTGTGTATTTTCCATTGTATGTTTTATGTTCTTTTATTGAAAATATGTTTGCAGTAAATTATTGTACAAGGTTAAAATATACAATAAAAACAAACTATTAGGGGAAAACCATCGATATATTAATATAACAAAGAACTTACATCAAAACATACCTTGGTGATGATGCCATCCTCCCTTGACTCCTTTCTCCTTGCTTCTCCCTTCAACTTCTTGGTTAGGCTAGGCTCTTTGACTTCTGGCTGTGATGGATGGGAAAATCACCTCTATAAATGGACAACATAACAATACTCTTGAGTTATTCCTCTCTTTCCCAAGAGTTTCCTTTTTTATATAGTTCTTTGGAGGAGGCTTGGGAGAGATTCTAGATCTTCTAGAGACCACTAGAGACTCGAATGTTGTGAATTCCTAGTCCCTTTCCATGAATATACAACTCATACCTCGATTATATACTCATAACTCCCCGAATATAGAAGTTTAAGGGGTCATTGCTTGTTAAAATACTAATGACATGTGATGATCATCACTTGTTGTCCACTATGTGTCCAACAATGATCTCCAAAAAGGGCTGAAATGTTAGGAAAAGCATGCATTTTGGATTACATTTTCTTATGGATTCCCTTCTGGCATGTAGGGTGGAAATTAAGGCTAACTCGGATTCCCCCTAATGAGTGAGGTAAAAAAAGGAATGGATGGATACAATACATTACAATAAAATTTGGATCTATGTCATGAACACAATCATATCCACCAACAAATACAATGTGGACCTATGAGACAACACATAGATATCAGGAAGACAATGAGCATCGAGGAGAGTACCACTGAAGTCTTCAAAGTATTCATAGACAATTGATATACTCCATCACAACTTGGGAGGGGATGCTTTAAATGAATGTTGTGGCCCCCAAAGCCAAGTTATTCATCCCAAACCTCGATGGTATGAATATACAACATGCGAATAGACGAGATGATGTCAAGCATGGAAAAAACCATCTGATTATCGGTCATTGATGTATATCGTTAATATATGAAAGGGGACCCATCAAATATGAATATGGACCCAAAGGTACCTAGTAAAATCTAGTGAGTGTGAATATATGAGCTGGTGTCAAACCCTCATAGAATCAATCAAACAAGAGTTAATAAACCCTTTGTCGATCACAAGGAGGCCTACCACTGGGAATTGCAAGCTCCAAGGTACTAGCTGGTTTCTAGATCCCTCTCCTAGATAATGCGTTGAAATCAATAGGAATAGATCCATCAAAGGAGGGCCATCCCCCATCAATCGACACAAAACATACTCTGAGAGATGATGTCAAGAGAGAATTACTAAGTACAACTGACACAGGGATGACCGACTCGAAAAATCAACAAAAAAGTAGATGGCCAAATCATGATTAAAATTCCCTTGAACATATATCATGAAACATTGGTGACTTGGTAGTGAGACACAAGAGCCGGACGAATATAATGCAACAATCTAGGAGGCATTGAAGCACTCTCCATGATGACTGGAAGAGTAACTAGTTGGAGGAGTATATATGACTCATATTACTAGGACGACTCCTAGGCAAGCTAAAACCCAAATGTATGACGAGGACTCAAACATGTGCCATGTTCAAGGGTGAATCAACTGACACTGCCATTTTGAGAATAGACCAATGGTGAAAAAAGCCCTTTTTTTTTTTCTTTTTTTGTAGTTTTTGTCTCCTTCATGGTTTAACAAACTTGAAAGAATGACACAAGTATGCTCAGTTTCCTTCATGGTTTAATGAGAAAGAAAGAATGATGCAAGTAATATCGATATATTCTTTTTTCGTATCTTTTTACGAGTCCAAAAAAGAGATAAAAGTATACTCAGTGGGAGAGAACATGTGGCTTAATAACATGCTCCTATGTTTCAAGTGCATAGAACCGACCTAAGAAATATAAATGCAAATGGTGCAGGAAAGTGAGATCCACTCTTAGAAGTTGTTCTCTCCATGGGTAGATGGATGAAAACAGAGGCCAAACAATGCAAGAGGGGGATGGTCAAGGCTATTGCAATGGCGGTAAGTGAATCAAGGAAATGACATTGCAACAATGGGAGTTATGACATAGGAAACAAATGTATAGGAGACCATTAAGAAATAATCTTTTCAAGAAGCCCCTCAGCATGTGGCTAAAATATAGATGAAGAGAGAAAAGTGGGGCTCAACTTCAAGTCATGGAGAGTCTAAAGGAGGGCTCCTGGGCCTATGGGAAATCACAACATGGGAACTGAATGGAAATATGGGTGCCAAGTATGGCGACCATGAAGAGTAGGCACTATCGAACCAACTATGATGTGCAAAATGAGTGGCTAATGTCACAACCAACAAGGATCAAACCTAAGGCATAATGTAACAACATAATGGATGGTTAAGAATGAAAAATTGGAAATGTATGGAAAAACATATTCCTATATGCTAGTTTGGGAACACGTACCTCAAGTTCAGTGGAAGTCACCAACTTTGTAAAAAATTCCCTTTAATCCTGTCAACAAATGTAAACTAGATATTCGGGTCAAAACGCATAGTGAAATCTCAAAAAGGAAAATATTTTTGGATTTTTTGGATATGATATATGAAAAAAAATCACTCACACCACACACCTATGTACAAGGAACTACACATTCTGACGATTTATGTAGTGTATATCCCAATGCTAGGCTCCAACCAAGTATCTTTTTCATGATTTATGAATGCATGAGCCAATGTTGGCATCATATGGCTTACCATGTCGGGCCCATGCCACATAGAAAAAAAATTATGCATACATAAATATTCATTGTGAGTATTATTGTGAGCTACTGAAGCTCCTTGATGGGCTCCGTTGAGACATGAAGTAAGTATAAAACATGAATCTTTGAGGGAAGGGGAAGCAAAGAATTTAGTAGAAAAAATATAATCAATACAGAAAAGGGTCAAGACTGGGAGGGATAAGGGATGTCCTATCAAATGCCTCAAGTATTGAATCATGACTCATCATGATAAATATCATTATTTCCAAATCAAGACAATATGATTGATGCATGACCTCATCCTTTGGATTTTCTATGGAAGCCATGACTTCCAGGATGGCCTCTTCAAAAGTCAACTTAATATCTAGGAAATCACGTGAACTTAGAGAGTCAACAACCTATATGGGAGGAGTAGGTTTATCACACTCCATATGAGGATGGAGGTGTTGACCAATATTAGTTGATGTTCATGGTATTGTTGGATCGACAATATCAACTGTGGTGAGCAGCAAGAAAGCTCCACAAAACTCAACGTGCTCGAGACAAGGTACCACCCAAGGATTAGAAGACCCAAGGGATCCACTGGTAAATGAATAAATCATGTTGATAGGAGTGAGGTTTACAATGGGACATGGTGGGGGAAGGGGAAATATTTCCATAAGTGAAGGATCTTTGAACATCCCCACACCAATGCTCATGTAGGAATGTTGGGTATCACCAATAAAAGGGTAAATTATAACTAACATTGGATCCAAGGTCTGGGTTATAGAATGCAAGCTGATCAATCGTAATGATTTTCCCTTTAAGAGGGAAACGTAGGACCGTAAATATTGACAAGACAACTACAATAATTAAATAGAACCAAATACGTTCAAGTAGAAAATTGTACTCAAGATGTGCATCAATGACCTTCACAACAATAGAGATAGTCTTACCACCTAACTTGATGGGTAAGGCAATGATTATTCCATGAGGCTGGAACATGTTTCCATCGAATGATTTCAATAGCATAGTAGATGTATCAAGCTTTGGAGAGTCTAGATATTTCCAACAAGACATAGTCATGATGAAAGTCGATGCTCCTTCGTCAATCACAGTTCGATAGCTGATTTTGCCCAATGTTGCACTATGATATGAAAGGCGACCTGATGAGAGAGCCTATTAGTAACCTGAGCAGTTTCAAAATTTATCAATCTTGACTCCAAGGGATCAACCTCACCTATGGATGATAACAAGGCATTTCGCTAAATTGGGAAACTTTGGAGAAATTTGAGGGAAGACATGGCACATGGTGCTTGGGTCAAGTCTTCTACAATATTGTAGTTGTGGTCATCCCGTGTGTTGCGATTATGCATTGTACGTCAAAGAACACCCTTTGGGGGGTGAAATGGTGCGTTAAAGGATGGATTCTCAATCTGAAGAGGGCCACTAGGTTGGGAAGAAAATTATGATTCTGGTATGGCATGGGAAGGCTTGAGAATGTCATAGTTCTTGGCTCGAGTCTACAAATTAACAATTTGGTCACACATGGAAATGGAAACATTTGAGGAAGAACCCTCTTGATGAGGGGTAATTTCCATGCCCCTTTGGAGAGGGGTAGGATTTGTGGCAACCATATTTTGAATTTGAGAGGGGAAAGGATGGGTTAAGACAACAAGTTGTTGGGGGGTCCGCTACTGCACCAAATAGTGATGGATCCCATCCTTTCTGGGACATAGATGAGGAGGGTGATCCTCCCCATAGATCATTCAGGGAAACAAACTCTTATTATTTTCCTTAGTGCCCCCCTCTTGACTGTTTTGGGTGGGCACAATCCCTTTCTTAGTATTGGAATTATTTTTCTTGTTCCTTTTCTTCTTTCCTCTAGGATGTTGAGGATTCTTTGGTTATGTGGATTGCACTGAATTCACCTTGGAGGTATGAGTAGGGACCGAAGAAGGTTAAGAACTAGTATCAAAATATGACTTAATAGAGATGTGAACCATCTAATCAACTAACTGGTTCACAGAGGAATGAGAAACAAAACCAACCACACTATCTGTTAGTGTCAGAAGTCACTCCTAGATTGCAGCAGGAGCAGAGCCCGACGCCCATCAGTTTTATGTCACGATTTGTTTAATGGGGTGATCGTATGGATAGAGACTCAGGAAGATATCAATCTAACTTAGAAAACTGGGCTTGGTATGTAGAAAACAAGGGAGGTCTTAATCCAACTTTCGTCAGTAACCTGAGTATAAAATGGGTAGATGGAAGACTTGGTGAGAAGAGTGAGCAAGACTACCTCGGGCAATAGGCCTTTCGACAGTTTGCAGAAGAAAAACTCTAAATACAAGATCCTCTTGGTTCATAGTTTCGGGGAACTGAAGGGGTGACTTGAATGGATCCTCCAATTCCAAGTAGTTCAGCGTTGAGAAAATCACAAGATCGATTAGAGACAACGCAGATGTTACAGTGATCCAACCTACATCATCCTATAACAGCTACAACTCGATTGGATCCTCCAATTCCAAGATGTTCTAATACAGTATAAATAAAGACATGGAAAGAAGCTGACATTCATAAGGCAAGAAGTCTCAGATGTTAATACATAACCAGAATAACTAGTGCTTCATCAAAACTTTACAATTGGGAACCTAGCTCAAGCATCGATCCTTAACAAAATACAAAAATTGAGTACATATGCTCAGAAAAATTTGCCTAACAGAGGCGTGCTCGGACCTCCAAGGCATGGTGTCCCTTTAGTCAAACTTAGATGGATATCCTTCGTCAGATGCCACCTTAACTGCGCATGGCTCCTGTAAGGGGGGGTAGATGAGCCATTAAGTGCCGAGTTAGTGTGTACATACCTCTTTGGCTAGTCGAGGACTCAGCATTGCTTCTTTGAAAAAATTGGCACACAGGACTGTCTTGGGCAGACTTCTTACCAGATCCTCCATACCTTACACTTAATGAGCAAGGAGAGGTGTTAACCACCTCCTCCCACCTTCATTTACTCCCAGCAAGAACCAGGATTGAGACCGAATCGGATTGGCACCTGGAGATCGCGATGATCCCTTCTGAGACTAAACTCGACACTTTCGGCCCCTCTTGCACAACTCTTTCTATTTCCCAAGTGATCAAGGGCCATGACCCTGCGCTTATCCTCAAAGGTTCTTTTGGCGTTCGTGGATAGGAAGGAGCTGATCCTTGCTCTTCAAATTCACGATGGGAGAAATGCCGAGATGGCCTAATTGGGCGCCACACATCCCTCTCTGATCTGACGGTCCTGAACTCATTCGGAGATACTGTGGGCCCAGGTCGTGGACGCTCTCAGCACTTCATGTCTCGGGGATATGAAGGAGCTGCTCCTTGTGCTTTGAAGCTGTGATGGGCGAAAAGGCGAAGAACCTAATCGCGCACCACGTGTCTCTGCAGGATGGATGGCTGAGATTATGTCTTCGTCACTTTCACTATGAACATCACGAAGGGCCCCACCTGTGGCTCAGATATTGCACCGCGTGTCCTTCTGATGAACGGTCCCGATCCTCTCGACAATACTGTGGGCCCAGGTCCGAGACGCCTTTGACACTTCACATCTCAGGGCTAGGAAGAGGCTGCTCCTCGTGCTTCAAAGTCACGAGGGGTGAAAAGGCAAGGAGCCTAATCGCACACTACGTGTCCCTTCTTTGATCAGACGGTCCCGACTATATTTGGCGATACTGTATAGATCTTTTTATTTTCGATGCCCTCCACACGTAACCGTTGGCCAGGGCTTAAGTGCTAGCGCCTCTCGCAACTCACGACCTCACGAGTTAGAATGTCGAACCTTGGCACTCTCCCTCCGCGAAATCCTGAGAGTCGATGGCTCTTTTCCTTTCGCCAATTCTTGAGACTCACGATCTCGTGCAACCAAAGGATATGGTCCGCCCTTCGAACTCACAAACCCTTAGTTCAAGAAATGAACCCACACATCAACTAATCATGATCAACGACCCTCATTACTTCTCGAGTTCTCCACAGAGAATTCCGACCGTTCACCTCTTTGAAAACTTCTGGGCTATACTTGGTGTGACTTGGCTAACTGCAATTACCCACCGACCATCAATATACTTCATCAATTAATCCTTGTTGTTGAAATCAGACTGCTCGCTTGCTTGATTGGTAACCAGAAATGAGATTTTTCTATGCTACGCTTGGGCGCTTGTCGTGCAGCCTATGGACATGGATACTCTTACGACCAAGACAAGAAATGTTGCTAACATTAGGCTCCATGGGGGATAGAGTCATCCCTGTGATGCTCTAAGAAATCTTTTTCAGTTCCAGTGCTTGACTGTTGGGATATGGAGTCAAGCTCAAAACATCCTGCTGGAAATACAGGCCGAAAAGTAAAAACAAAACAAGATAAACATGTATGCTCAAAGNTGGGGGATAGAGTCATCCCTGTGATGCTCTAAGAAATCTTTTTCAGTTCCAGTGCCTGACTGTTGGGATATGGAGTCAAGCTCAAAACATCCTGCTGGAAATACAGGCCGAAAAGTAAAAACAAAACAAGATAAACATGTATGCTCAAAGAGCTTATTTATGTACAATCCTAAACTAATAAAATACTTTACATGGGGCTAGGTGAAAGCAAATTTCCACCATAGCCATTCAAGCATCTTCCTGAATAGAAGCTCCTTCCTTCTGTCGATGATCACAAAAAAATGGTGTAATCATGAAAGAAAAACCACTACGCTCTTCAACTCCTCCTCACAGGCTGAAGCTGAGATGAAATAGGGCGGTTCCAAATTGTGAAGGAGATACAAATCCATGTATTCCTTCACAAGCTCATAGGACCAGTGGTAAACTCTAGAAGATGGGTGACAGACAACCTTCTCTGCTACATAGTTGTTCACGTGTGGCTGAATATCTGTGGTAAGCACAGGTGGGTAAAAAAGAACAACTGACGTAGGCTGATAGCTCTCAGGCGCTGACTGCCTGTTGATCAGATCTGGACAAAAAATAATATGTGCCCTCAGTTACTCTTCTGGTTCTTTCTCCTCTTCTCTTGGCTCTTCCCCCAGGTCAGATTCAAAATTGTCATAAACTGGACCCATGGGAAAGCTATGCTCTTTAAACGGCTGCTCGGTGACCTCTGTGCAGGCTATAAACAACACCCCTTTTTGGTCCTCTTCCTGCTCTTCATAACTCTCCCAGGGCTCAGATTCATAATCATCATAAATAGGGACCATGGGAAAGATCTGCTCTTCCAACTGCTACTCAGGATGGCTGATTTCCTCGCAATGTTCTTTCTCAGTGAACAAAGGATAAGGCTCTGTAGTTGGTTCTTGGAAATCTCGCATATCCAACTAGAATCTGATTCATGGTTGTCATATGCAGGCGGGCTGCTCCTCTGGTTAGAAAACTGTGGTGCGGGACTCTGCTACTCCTCTACTAAATAATCATCAAAGATTGGGACAACAGACACGTCAGGAGCATATGGGAAGGCCTCTATCATGCAAAAATCTCCAATGATATCATGTTCAACAGGGGGGTCAAGAACATCTGCTTCAGGGCCTAGAAAATCCTCTGCGTTGCCTTCAGATTCCAACCTCTCTATCCGGACGGAGAGATACTTCACCTACTCCATTAGCCTACTTAGAGCGTCTTCTTCCTCCCTGGGGCCTTCATCATCATCCATTGTAGAGATACCAAGAGCATCATCTTCAAAGGCTGAAAAATCCTCTGCACATCACTGAACTTCCCACCTATCTAGTTGGGTAGAGAGGGATTTTACCAATTCCCAAGATTCACCCAAAGCATCTTCCTCCTCCCCAGGGTCCTCATCCTTATATCTCCTCTTATCCTCACAACCTTCATGAGACACAACCATATCTTTCTCACTATCCTGACATCCCCCACAACAGCTATGACAGATAAACTCAGAGGAATAAAACTTTTGACAGCGCCTATTAAAAGCTGCATGAAATTCACCGAGTGAAGAAATGCTAGCAGGGGGTAGAGAATGATACCATTCACGAGCATCCCCTACTAACGAGAACATGAACATTTTTAGTAATACATCCTCATGATGTATCTCCCACTGATGCATGAGTTCATGAAACTCACTGAGGTGCTGAGTAGGGTTGTCCTCTTTATGCTCTCTAAATTTGGGCAAATAATCACTCCATTCATATGGAGAAGGGACATCATTAGGAAAACTAGGAATAGAAGAAAAATTAAAAGGGGAAAACCTTCGAGCCAGGATTTTCTCCATATCGAACCAGTGGAGTCTCAAGGTGAAAACTGGACAGTTTCGAATGTGTCTGGTCTTTGTTCACCATCAAAGGCCAGATCTTAACATTGTTGTTACCCAAGGGAACTTCTCAAGCTAAGAAATAAGCTGCTGAGACCTTCTCGAGAAAGCTCCTCTGGGTCAGCTTTCAGGTGTGCTAAAGTAGCCACAACTGAAATAGTGTTGTGGAAACCTTGGAGTCACCACAGTGGAGGTTCCAGGTGCACAGTAGAAATCTCAATAGTGGTGATATCTGATGCACCTTCAGAATCAGTTGATTGTTGTCGTTCAATCCCAGGGAAAATATTCAAGTTCGATCCCCGACAACGACACCATAAATGTTAGTTTCATAAGTCACTCCTGGATTGCAGCAGGAGCAAAGCCCAACGCCCATCAGTTTTATGTCACGATTTGTTTAATGGGGTGATCGTATGGATAGAGACTCAGGAAGATATCACTCTAACTCAGAAAATCGGGCTTGGTATGTAGAAAACAAGGGAGGTCTTGATCCAACTTCTGTGAGTAAGGTGAGTATAAAATGGGTAGATGGAAGACTTGGTCAAAAGAGTGAGCAAGACTACCTTGGGCAACAGGCCTTTTAGCAGTTTGCAGAAGAAAAACTCTAAATACAAGATCCTCTTGGTTCAGAGTTTCGGGGAACTGAAGGGGTGACTTGACTGGATCCTCCAATTCCAAGTCATTCAACATTGAGAAAATCACAAGACCAATTAGAGACAACGCAACTGTTACAGTGATCCAACCTACATCATCCTATAACAGCTACAACTCGACTGGATCCTCCAATTCCGAGTTGTTTTAATACAGTATAAACAAAGACATGGAAAGAAGCTGACATTCATAAGGAAAGAAGTCTCAGATGTTAATACATAACCAGAATAACCAGTGCTTCATCAAAACTTTACAATCGGGGGCCTAGCTCAACCATCAATCCTTAACAAAATACAAAAACTGAGTACATATACTCAGAAAAATTCACCTAATAGAGGCGTACTCAGACCTCCAAGGTGTGGCGTCCCTTCAGTCAAACTCAGACGGATATCCTTCATCATATGCCACCTTAACTGCGCATGGCTCCTGCAAGGTGGGGTAGCTGAGCCATTAAGTGTCGAGTTAGTGTGTGCAGACCTCTCTGGCTAGTCGAGGACTTGGCATGGCTTCTTTGAAAAAATCGGCACATAGGACCGTCTTGGGTAGACTGCTTGCCACATCCTCCATACCTTACACTTAATGAGTGAGGAGAGACTTCAACCACCTCCTCCCACCTTCATTTACTCCCAGCAAGCACTAGGATTGAGACCAAATCAGATTGGCACCTGGAGATCGCGATGATCCCTTCTGAGACTAAACTTGATGCTTTCAGCCCCTCTTGCAAAACTCTTTCTATTTCCCAAGTGATCACGGGCCGTGACCCTATGCTTATCCTTAAAGGCACTTTCGACGTTCATGGATAGGAAGGAGCTGATCCTTGCTCTTCAAAGTGGCAATGGGAAAAATGTCGAGATGGCCTAATTGGGCGCCACACATCCCTCTCTGATCTGACGGTCTTGAAATCATTCAGTGATACTGTGGGCCCGGGGCCTGGACACTCTCGACACTTTGCGTCTCGGGGATATGAAGGAGCTTCTCGTTGTGCTTCGAAGCTGTGATGGGCAAAAATGAGAAGAACCTAATCACACACCACATGTCCCTGCCGGATGGACGGTTGAGATTACGTCTTCGACACTTTCACTATGAACATCCCGAAGGGCCCCACCTATGGCTCAGATCTTGCGCCGCGTGTCCTTCTGATGAATGGTATCGATCCTCTCGGAAATACTGTAGGCCCGTGTCCGGGACGCCTTCGATACTTCATGTCTCGGGGCTAGGAAGAGGTTGCTCCTCATGCTTCAAAGTCGTGATGGGAAAAAAGACGAGGATCCTAATCGCACACCATGTGTCCCTTCTTTGATTGGACGATGCTGACTATATTTGGCGATACTGTATAACTCTTTTTATTTTCGATGCCCTCCACACGTAACCGTCGGCTAGGGCTTAAGTGCTAGCGCCTCTCGCAACTCACGACCTCACGAGTTAGAATGTTGAACCTTGGCACTCTCCCTCCATGAAATCCTGAGAGGTGATGGCTCTTTTCCTTTCCCCAATTCTTGAGACTCGCGATCTCGCGCAACCAAAGGATATGGTCCTCCCTCTGAACTCACGAACCCCGAGTTCAAGAAATGAACCCACACATCAACTGATCGCAATCAACGACCCTCGTTACTTCGTGAGTTCTCCACGGAGAATTCCGATCGTTCACCTCTTTGAAAACTTCTGGGCTATACTTGGCATGACTCGGTTGACTGCAATTACCCACCGACTGTCGATCTGCTTCGTCAATTAATCCTTGCCATTGAAATCAGACTGCTCGCTTGCTTGATTGGTAACCAGAAACGAGATTTTTCTGTGCTACACTTGGGCGCTTTTCGTGCAGCCTGTGGACCTGGATACTCTTACGCCCAAGACAAGAAATGTTTCTAACACTATCCACATGGGGTCCTAGGTTTGGCTTCTTTAGATATGTCAACGGTCTAAGAGAATTTTGGATCATGTCATAAAGTGTGCCTGACTATGAATAAATCATGTCTAAGTGTTGGGCATGTAGAATGGATTGCTCATCAATAGCTGCCCTGACAATAGCTACATCCTTAGAAATGGGTGGTAGGAGGGACTTGGTGAACCACTCCATAAGGAGATTGTCCAAAATCTTATTCGTAATGATAGTACGTCTTCATATCCACTCATGTATATGATCATAAATGCAAGTGTCATTATCTTGACATAGTGAAGTCAAGAGCTCAGTTCCAATATCATACCATATGGGTAATTGGTAATGCATCAAGAACACCATTTTTGGGTTGTTGAATATTTTAAAGTAACTTCCTTTTAATTCAATATACCATTTGGTGGAAGCTCCAGTCAGAGATCTCTGGAAAATATGCAACCTCACACTATCATCCATCAATGAGTTGGATGAGCACCATAAGTGGTAAGTCATGATTTTTGTGGAGGGGTCATCTCCTGGATTACCATTGAACTTTGAAATATCTGAAGGTAGCTTCGAAGGAACTACCATCCATGAAGGGTCATGGGAAATAGGGTCATTCATCAAACATGAAAAATCGGGTAAGTCTAACATTGTGAGGAATGACAACTATGCAAATGAATACTGGGAGGGAGGTGAAGTCTCTGTTATTCCATATGGACCTTGTGACCCTCCTATATTTATACTACTAAAGGATTGAGGATCTCTTGAAGAGTGAGTTCCCCCAGGTATGGTGGCACTCCCAGGAGCATGACTACTCCTAGGACCAAACATGCCCCTAGGGGTAAGTGTATATCCTCTTAGAAAAACATTCCCAAAATTAGTCTCAGGAAAGAAACCCCTAGGACTGGATGTGATAACAAAGGGAAATCCTCCCCATGATGAAAAGTTTCCCCTAATGGATATAAAGTCCCTAGGGAAGGTTGTGCTAACTTAAGGAAAGTTGAAATCTCTTGGCATACTACTACCCCCAACCTAACTAGGGACAACCACAAAACCACTAGGAATATTCCATCCAAAAGGTACACCATCCCCTAATGATGTTAGGTTGATCATAGGATTGGTGGAGGTGGAAGGGATTCTTGTTATGAGGAAAATCACTCTATGGCATGGGGTAAACCAAAACAAACGGAAATGGATGCAGAAATCAAATCTAATCTCAAGTATGCTATATAAAAAAACATGTTAAAAAGACAAGATAAAGATCCTACCTCGTCTAGACATTCAATGAAGTCCACCATTGAGCACTTGACTCAAAGCAATACACCTGCAACTTGTCCTCAACAACCAATATACACAAGAATATGGTGATAATATATAAAGTTAGCACATATAATAGCATAATCCATCAATATTCATAACAAATACGCCCATGGAATAACAATTCAAATATTTGCAAGACATTAATTGGAAGAGAAAAAAGTATTTCTACTTAAATGTAATCAACATAAGTGTATGAATGACAAACTTCTGTGTTGGCACATTCAAAACCGATAAACTAAGTCCCTTCCAGCTGGGCCTCCACCACTTCAATCCTCCACCAAAGACAAACTCATATAAGAGAGACAATGAGGTTCTCTATAAAATAGGTAAGAGCTTGGGGGATGAACAATGTGTTCAGACTTAAAAGGACAAAGGGATGCATACTCTATATGAAGTGAATAATTTCTCCAGAGTAAATTTGCTCTCAAAGTTGAATTCTTCTCATTTTCTACACAACTTGGATATGACCCATTTATAGCCTTCAAATGGAACTGAAGGGTCGATTCGAAGTGTTTACAGTATATGGACAGTCAAGGATCATGGATCTCATGATGTGACATGGAAACCCAACACCATTTTTATTTTTGAGCACAAAACTTGATGTATGCGGGATGTAATGGTGCAACCTGCGTATACACATGATGTATAGTTGTTAGGGCGTGCATATGTGGAAAAATACAATTTTTAGGTCTGGGAATTGCAAAAGGGGACTTCAATTCTGCACAGGGAAATGGAAAAGGCCTTCTGAGCAAGTTGCATGGGGTGAGTAAAATCTTGCTATAACATATACCCCCTAATGTGTGAGGTCAGAGGAGTATCTGCGTGTTGTGGGGTATTCTACCCTACGGACTAACAAGCTAGGGTTTTGAGCTTGTACGCAGATCATGACCCTTAAGATTTAACTTTTAACCTTCTACCCAAAATCTCAACCCCTTTTCTCATGCAAACATGGGAAGAATCGACTC
>SNQJ01S0062540.1:0-19563 GCA_010110895.2 Picea sitchensis
TCAAGCTAGTGTGGGTTTCAGAATTATTATCAGTTGATGTGACTTTCAAAGTTTTTAGCAAGCCCCCTACAACAAAAGAAAAAAATCACAAAAATTTGACTAATGGATTCAAGATTGAATGAACGGAAGAAGAGATTGTTGCAGGAACTTTCGTGCATCTTGCAGGAACTTGAAGAGATCTCTGCAACTCAAGAGATGGAGGAGGAAACAGTTGATTCAGTGGTTTTGTGTGAACACCTTTGCCAGCCTACAGAGAACAATGAGCAGTTAGAAACTCCAGCAGCAACAGAACATGGTGTGCATCATCATATTGAACATTGGTTTCAATCTATTCTATAGCCTTCATATGCTCTTCTTCTTCAACAATTCTTGGAAATAAAGCAACCAGGGTTGCTTGCTCAGCATGCCTTGGTAATTATACATCTATATCTTCTATCAAAGGGCATGAATTCATTATTGATTCTGCTAATACGGTGGCTACATTGGTTATTTTCCTATACTTAAAGAAATGTCTTTTTTTCTTTAGGTAGGTAGGTAGGATAGTGAATAAAAGATAGCACTTTTGAATAGTTTATGTTTTCTACAAATAAAAAGGACATCAACAACATTTATTCACATAGGTAGACCTACACAAAAAGGAAGTATTCGGATGAAGACTTTGCAGTTTTGGTACTCATGGACAGTTTCATTAGTTTGCAGTTTTGAAGAACAGTCTATTCTTCTGTTTTCTATAAACATCCAGCACAGAAGACAGCCCATCAAACTCATAACAGCATAAGCTTTGAAGCAAGACAAGAACAGAATTTGTGTTCTTCTACAGGCCTCTCATTCTGTCACAATATTTACATTATACAGCAGAACCTGACAACATACAGTTGAGCTCAATCTGGTTCTGAAAGGTAACAATACTCTAAGGTATGAATTCTTCTTTGAATTTATTTATATCATTAAATTTAAGCAAATTTTATTATGATTTATACTTATACTACTTGCTAAATCCATATCCTTCCACCTTTCAAAGCATCATCATCCAGTCATATCCATTTTCCTTTCCCTCTTTTGCCATTATCATCTCGTACTTGTCCCTATATCTCATGAGTTCCCTATCCTCTGTTTTCCATCTAAACCACAGTCTCAAACCAATGAAGAGAAGAACGGTATGAGCCAAATTATGTGTCTATGTTGAAGAGATTTCCTGAGTTCAATGCTTGCCAAGAGAAAATTGCAGGCACTTGGTCTTAATTCTTTCAATTAAATATCACTATTAGCATATCTTCTGGAATTACACAGAGTTTTTTAGTTGTCACATGTAACTATGTGGCTTGTCGATGTGGTGTGCCAAAGATGGTGTCAATTGAAGAAGCAAGGAGGAGGTGTCCTGATATTGTCTTGATCAAGGGGGAAGATCTTACACCATACAGAGCAGCCAGCAAAAGGATAATGAATGTGCTTAGGCGGTTTGGCACACTAGAGAGGTCAGAATCAGATGAATGTGGATTAGATATCACATCTGAGACCATGAAATGTGCTGCATTAGGGGTGTTTTAGAACAGCTTCATAGGTTTTGTAATTGACAGAAAGAATCAACCTACTTATTCTGCACTTCTGAACTGTTATGTAAAAGAGAAAAATATCGGATACGGCTGTTATGTAAAGAAAAATATCCCGAAAAGTCCCGGAGCAACCACGGAAAAAGTTGAAGGAGTGGGGTTTGCTAAAGGTCACTTCCTTTAATGAGATGATAACACTATACATAAACATGACGGTTTTGAAAAGGTGCCTTAGGTGATATGGAAATGAAGAAAAATGGCCTCTCACTAGATAATACTCTTATAACTATTGGATGAAAAGATATGCAACTTTGTCGGACATGGATAAAGTGGAAGAGGTGGTGAATGAAATGGAGAGTGATGATAATGTTGATATAGATTGGAACATTTACAACACTCTAGAAAATATTTATATCAAGGCCAAATTTCTTGACAAAGCAGAATCTGTATTGAAAAAAATGGAGAATAAAATGAAAGAGATGGAGGCTAAGATGGCTCGAAAGGACCGACTTGCTTATGATCATTTAATTAGTTTTCATGCTAGTCTAGAGAATAGAGTAGAAGTATACAGGATTTGGAAATCTTTTGAATTAGCATTTCCTAAAATGACAAACAAAAGCTATTACAGCACTTTGTTAGAAATTGTGGGATTAGGTGACATTGAGGGCTGAGGATTTTCAGCAGAAATGGGAATCTGAAATATTTGTGATATCGAGTAGTCCATTCTTCTTGAACTTTATATAAAAAAGGAGTGGTGCAAAAGTAGGGCTAGCTTCTTGGCAGTGTCTTGGAAGTCAGGTCAAATAAGCACTTAATGCCGAAATCCTTGAGGAGGGATTTTCTCTGAGAATGAACAATTTTGACAAGGCCATGGAGGCCAATATTAAAATCTCACATCCGGCTCGACCAAAATACTCGCCAACGTAGAAATCGACAATGCTAACTAACAAATTTTAAAACATTTTGAGAAGAAAGGTGATGTTAAAAGCGCAGAGGCAATTCGTCAAGTGAGCTAGTAAAGGAGGGATTGGTAGAAGCTAGAGTCATCCCAAATGGAAGTAACTTAAGAAACACGATTCCATGTCTAATTTATGCAAATTTTTTTGTAGAAAGAGGAGTAAATACTCACGCAAATGCACAAGATCTTTTAGGAATTGAAAATGAATTGAAAGAGTGTTTCTTCGAGAAGATGGAATCGACTATATTGGGAAATATTTAGTAAAACTGAAATCATGAAAAGGCCAATGGAAAGAGAGACATGGTTTTAGTGTTCTTGTGGAATCTCCTACAATAAGATGCTTTTCAAAGATGGCATATTCGATTAATGAAGCCCTAATAAAGCAGGCGTGCCTTCTTAGAATCGCTGATGCAGGATTTCTTTGCCCACTTCCGGGTTTAGCAAGATTCTGGTGTTGGGCATAAGAGCAGAAGCCATGCTAAAAAAGAAATTAGATTCAGACGGTGGCCTAATTTTCAATTGTACTCTTGAGACAATATTAGATGTTTGGCGAGAGAATAGAAGCTGATTTCTATTCAATGCATGCAGAATTGAGCGAACACTGTTGGTGGTAAAGGACCCGCCAAAGATCTCTATCAGTTGAAGATTCCTTCCACCTCCATAACATATCTTTAAAAGCATAGGGTTGTGTTATCATCGTTTTGGCATTGGACTTGGCGGCTAAGTTGGATGAAGACAAAATTTGAAGCTGGGCCGAAGGCCCACCCGATTATTCTAAATCTGCTTAAAGAAGCTGGATGAAGAGCTTCCTGATTATTTACAATCAAAGCTGAAGACGAGCCCCGATTATTTAATCAAATAGACCAAAGACATTGGAAATTTTACAGGTGCATCAACTCAAATGCCATCGGAGTTGCTATCAACTAAATGTCACGTGGATAGACGAAAGGATATATTAGTTCAAACCTTGCTATCCTTGCTTACTCGGGGAGCACTCTTTTTAGGTTGTTGTGATAAACATTGGTGCAACAAATTTTATTGATTCTTGCACAGGCAGTTTGAGTGCCTCACTTTAAAAATCCTTTAAAATTTAGGAAAGGAATATTGTTCTTGGCAAGAAAACAGTTTTTTGTAACACAGTTTTGAAATATTCTTAATGGTATGTTTGCATGAGGACATGCAAGACTTCGAGCAGTAAGGAGATGTTGGCTCGCCGATATAACACTTTTGAACCCTCTACATTCACTTTTTGAACCCTTATTTCGCTTTCTCACCTTATATACGCATTTATGTTTTCACTCATACAATTAAATACCCAACAAGTCTAGTATGGTCATCTCTTATTTTCCTTTTATTTAATGATTAAATACAATTTTTAGGGGGTTCATGACTTATTGTATTAGAAATGCAACATTCTTTGATTAGGGTGGACATATCTGATGAGGACTCTCCATAATTCAAAATGTTCTAGCTCACTCAGACAGAATCTCATCTCATCTCACTCGAACCACATGATGACTCATACAATCTTCATCTATGATTTGATACATTTTATTGCAAATTATTGGCTTCTTTCATGATTAAGTTGCTAAAATTTTCATACTTATGAAGTCTTCTTCTTATGGATTCTTGCAAAACCTCACTCATATCTTGTGGCACTCTTCTTGATATCATTGCAACACTGTTACAAGAAAATGCATCCATTTGCTATCACTACTACCTTCAAAAATCAGGCACTTCCATTGTGTGGCTACAAACTACTAAGCAGGAGGTGTTCCAAATCTTATTAATGGTATCCCTCATTGTAACAATGGAATGGCGGATAATGATTTGTACATTGGTTAAAATTGTTTGTTTTCTGAGTTGGATAATGGCCATCAAAGTTAAATCTTTGGCGCCATTCACAGTATGTTGTCTCTTTAACATAATGTTGATACTATACAGAGCTTACCCGATTACAGGTACGGCTACTTTTGATGAAGATATCAACGAAGCTGGTAAATTTACCCATCTCTTAGAAGGTTTGGAGGTTTGATATGGAAAGTGGATAAGTTGACAACATATACTCCGGAGTCTTGAGGGGCTCTTCTCATCAGTTCCTATTAATCAATATGGACAGTTCTTGGGGCTGTTAACATTCTATCACCGTGCAAGTGTTAAAGAGGTAGAATTAGTTTATGAGGACATGCAAAAGCTGAAACATGGGGGGATGTTGGGCTCTGGAGTTATAACATTTTCTTGCTGATATTGTTTACTCACGAAGTCTTTTGTTAAACAAATGGATTTCTTTCTGTGCTATTCATGTTCTTTTACACATATATGTTCCATTGTATATAGAAACCATGAAGTTCTTCCAAAACTTTCTAAATGAGCGAAAAATTCAACTATAAATGCAACAAAAATCCTCTTCTGCGGAGAATATCTGAACTTTGCAAATATGCAGAGTGTTGGCTTGTAGTGGATAATACTTATGATTATTTTATGTATGATGGGTTGAAACATAATTGTGTAGAGGCTCCACACATTTATCAATGTATTCTCTTTTTCTATAGCTTATGGTATGATGGGCTGGTGAATTGGATATATAGCATATCCTTCTGAAGTCAAGGGCCTTGGGCACAACTGTTTCAATCATTGGACAAAATCTTGCTCTGTATTCCCTGGAGCTTGGCCCTGAATGGGAGAAGGAAAGGGTTTAAAGCTAAGATATGGTGACTTTTGGGATACCTTTGTCTCTTAGTGCAAATCTTTGTCAAGAAGCTGATCAAAAGGAGCAATCATCTCTGGGCAAAGGGTGCAAGTGTTGCTTATATGATGATGTTGAAGTTGTTTGCAAAAGACATGGGGTATGTTATCCTGGTAGTGTTAGTGGAGGACCAGGGTATGTTCATGTTTCATTTTGTCCAAGGGAACGCTTTCTTCTCAATTTTCCAGATAGAAAGATCTCGGCAATATTATTTAGAATATTGTATCTTATAATGCACATTGTTAAGGTCATCATTGGGGTTATTGGGAAATATGCAAAATGCCAGCCATTATAAATACCAAGATAAGTTTGACTCTCAACAAGCTAAACAGAGTACTCTACGATTTGAGGAGGAATCTCTACAGTTGGACCTTTCCTTGATAGAATAGATGGCGCCCTCTGCCACTTCCTAAATCTGTGCATGTGTAACACACTCATAAATTCATGCATGTGTAACGCAGGGGGCAAACTGTTTGTTTGAATCGATGGTTCTCAACAAGAACTCAATAGATGGCATCAAAATTCGTGCATGTAAAATGTGGAGCGATTATTAATAAAAAGCGTCGTCTCATTCAAAGCGGGTTTGTAATCTCATGACAGGGTAAAAGCAGTATCTTAGGCCAGTTGGTATGTAAAGCGATGTCCTCATCAACCGGTGATCTCGAGAACCGTTTTTGTAACTTCTTGGGCGCAAAGCCACGCATTGCCTGAATATCTGAAGCGTTATACAAAGAGATGCTATGCTTGAAAAAGGGATAAAATGATGCGAGAGAAATATGTGCAGAATCGAGGTATTTGCTATGTGAGAAATGGGAGATAGATGTAGCATAGATGAGAGAGAGGAATGAAAGTCTCCAAGCACTGTATTGTTCTCATCTTCAATAAAATAATAGTTAAGTTGTTGTTCCATTAACGATTTACATTGTGCCAAATTACAATTAGGGTTTTCGTTAGCACGATTTCCTTTATTGCCATTTTGTTGTGAGATTTATTTTCGGTATGCGTGATTTGAAACGGTCTTGTTGGCCAGACATGGCCCCTTCCGATGGAAGCGGATATGCCTATATTGCATTTTAGTGGACTCCAGATTCGATTCCAATTTGTATTGCCAGTTTTCTCATGGGTTTAATAGCATAGAGGTAGAATTTCATTTGATTGCAACATAGGGTTTAGTATTTCAAGATTCAATTTTAGATGTTATCTTTTCAGCCATTGATTAACAGAAATAGCATTTCATTTGGTTACAATAGAGAGTTTCATTGCATTATCAATTAGAAGGTTGCTGAGTTGTGTGTAGTAATAAGTAGCGAGAGAAACTTGAGGTAAATGTGAGTCATCGATTATGCGGTAGTCTTTTGCATGCCTGTCTGAGAACAATAGGTTAGTATCGAGTAGTACCGATTAGTACAGAGCAAAGTAGGGTAAAGTAGCTCTTCCCATTGAGTTTCTTTTAATAGTTCAGAGTTTAGTTTGGCATCCTTTAAACCCCTCTTCAACCCTGCATTTCATGTGTTGGTTCCTCTAAGTCTACTTTCTCGGGTTGACAATTAAATGTTTAATCATATGGTATATCACACTTGGCTTCGATATGATTTCCAACATTTTTCCTCGGTGAGACCATCAAAGTTGCGATGATTTAAATGGTTGTTGGTATCTTTCGATTGATGTGCAATGGATGTTGTCTTCTTACCTTTTCTACCTTTCCACTTCTTCTTCCCCTTGTGCAATGGATGTTGTCTTCTTACCTTTTCTACCTTTCCACTTCTTCTTCCCCTAATTGGAAGCTTCCAGGTGCTCTTTCTTCTTCGAACCACTTGGCCGCTCCTTGTTCTGGCCTATGTACTATGCCTCTACACATGCCTCATCCACTATCCTTGGCCCTAAGAGCATCACATGATTTTATAGATGAATATGTAAACCCCCTAGATACTTGATGAGTACATATACTTTCTTGGGAGAGATACCTAGCATGATGGTCATCTTTTTGAAGTCAATGGTGTACTCTTGTACACTTTGCCCCCGCCTTTGCTTGAAGTAGTGCCACTAGATCAATCGATCCTCTACATACATGATAGGGTAGAATTAGGACTTGATGGAGGTTTTGAAGTCCTCCCACCTCGTAAATTGTAGATCACCCTCTAGAATAAGTGCTTTCATGTGGCTTTCCCACCAGGTTAAAGCATGGTCATCTAACTTCATTCTAGCAAATGACATATTCTTCCCTTCATCTAAATGGTGAATGCTAAAATAAACTTCTAGTTGTTGAAACCAATGCTTAAGTTTCAATGCATCAATCTCACCTTGTTATGGATTTATGTCCACTTTCGCTTCCATCTTTAATAGGGACTTTGAAGGGTTCACACCACTCGAACTCGACTACTCTTTCTTGGATTCTTTCTGCTACTCCTTTCTTGACTCTTCCCGATCTTCCGATTTTCCCTTCGATCCATTCTCTGAGTTAGAGCCTGCATCATCTCTGAATGGTTCAAGCTTGCTTGCTAGTGTCGCCATGTGGAGGTTCATATCACGACAGATTTCGACAAATTGTGCTTCCAACCTCTCAAATCTCTCTTCTACTGGATCTCGAGGGTTTTTATAAATAGATTCATCCACTATGGCTAGGGTTTCTATGACCTCTTTTTAAGATGATTCCTCGATCCAACAACTTCCCACAAATACCCAAAAGAAAAATCTTCTCTGATACCAATATGATCTATAAACTGCCATGGATATTCCACTAGAAAAGTTCGTCACAACAGATATAACAAAATATTGAAATCTTTACTACTAAGGTTATTTTTCATTTAGATCTATAGAATATTTAGTTGCTGATTTTCTACTTATGCATGAAATAGATAAAATGCAGAAAAAGAGAACAATAAAATAAAATCACCCCATCGAAAAATCAATACAATATATGACATGAGAATCCAAATACATGAGAAAACCAAGCTAGAAGGTGAGGCTTCTTTGCTCTCTTTTCTCTATTATAGAAACAATGCAAGTATAAAGAAAGAGACACTCTTTGTGGAGTTGCCTTTGAAATGTGGCATGTATCGCTGCTATAGAATCTCTCCTCCTCTTTTATTCTCACAAAATACCACTCTCAGATGTTTTGCTCAACTATGGAACAAGATACAATGCAAAATAATGGAACCCCTTCTCCTACTAGTGGCTCGGTATTTAACATAGCCCGATAGCCATTTAGGGGTAGGTTTTTGACTTTCTCAACCCTCAATTGTGGTAGAGTTTTGGACCTTCTAGAATCTTATTTAAATTCCTCAGGTTGCTAACCCCATATGCATGAGTAATAGGGTATGACATGGCATCCTATCGTACCATGGTAGTCAACATGATACGTTAACTTGCGGGAGGCATAACTTTTTCATATGAACTCTGATTGATGCACAATTTGCACCATTGGAAAGGTATTGGAATGTAGAACACCAAGTAGTTAGTGGGCATAAGTTCCAAACACAAGAACCCCCCAAAACGTCATTTAATGCCTCAAAATGGCTTAAGAAGGTTCCATACCCTAGTTTTCCAAACTAGGACCTGCCACTAAAATGGCTATGCAAGCTGATTCCTACAATTTTTTCCGCTCTGAAAGGATCAAAATAGATGAAAAAAAATATAATGATCTATTTTGGATCATACCTCCCCATTTAGTGAGGCTTTTGGTCCCCAAAATCTTTACTGAATGAGATGAGGAAATTTTTCCTCTACCTTCTCCTTGGATTACCACTTTGCTTTTCTTGGAAGTTGTCCTTTAAACCCAGTCTTCCAAAGGTCATGATGCCCCTGTCTTGTAGCTCTGGAATGCTTCTGCAGAACTATGTCCTATGCCAACTCTGCCTGAGCATTTGGTGCTAAGTCCTGTATGGGAGGTTGGACCTACTCATCCTCCTGATCCAACATGGAAGGCTCATAAAGTTTGAGATTCTCCACATTCAGTACTGTGTAAATGCACGTTATGGGGGTAGAATGATTTTGTAGATTCTCCACATTCAGTATTGTCCAAAATGAACTAAGAAATAAGGTATCCCTATCTGACATAACGCTGCTTAGTATCCCAAAGTGCACCCATACCTATTCAAAGAATTTTTTTTTTGCTTCCTGTCTCTTGATGGTATTTTTGAAGGCATGAGAATGCACATTTTTTTTAACCTGTCAACTACCAAAAATAAATAGTCATTTCCCTTCCACATGGTTGGTAATTTTGCCACAAAATCCATGGAATTTCCCAAGGTCAAGTGGGTACATGTAAGCGATGGTATAGACCTTGCTTCCTATTACTGAGCTTGTTGGTACAACAAAGTATACATCCTCTAATATACCACGTTGCATCTTCTTGTATTATAGGTTAGTACACATACCTTTGTAAATTAGCAACTGTGTTACCAACACCAAAATGTCTTGCAACCTTGGAGGTGTGAGCCTCTCTTTTAAGCTGTAGTCGTTCACCTTTAGGGACACAGAGCTTGTCAAGCTTGTAGAGTAAACCATTCTAGAAATGATATTCAACCTATTCGTCACCTTATTCTATATGAATTTGGATCTATAGTTGCTGAAACACCTCCTTGAAATCCTCATCGTTTGTGTATGACCCTTTGTATGCAGCGTGGGTAAAATGATCCACATGCATCAGAGTTCCCAAGGCTGTAGTGTTGGATGTGGGTGGCCATGAAAGCATGTCTGCAACTTATTTTTTCTACCCTTCTTATACTTGATGACTATATGAGATTTTAGTAAGAACCCCATACACTTGTAATGCCTGGTTTGTTGTAGCTTACTCTGGGCCTGCAAATACTGTAGTGGTTGGTGATATGTGTGGGTGATGGTATCCTTTCCCATCAGATAATGCTTCCACTTTTTGACAACTTGAATCAGGGCATAGAGTTCCTTGTCATAGGCAGGGTAGTTGAGAACTGCCCCATGAAATGTTTCATAATGATAGCAGACGGTCCTTCCTCCTTACATCAATAATTCTCCCATGGCATACCCACTTGCATCTGTCTCCACTTCGAAGAGATTCTGCAAGTTTAGTAGTGCAAGCATTGGTGCTTGATTGATCTTTCTTTTCAACACATCAAAGGCCTTTTGTTGATTCTTCCCCCACTGAAAACTTTTACCACTAGCTGTTATGGCGTGGAGTGGTGCATCTACTATTGAAATTGAAGCTAAGAACTTCCACAAGTATTGTGCTACCCCAACAAAAATCTTAAATTCAATGACATTTGTAGGAACTGGCCATTTCATAATGGCCTCCATATTCACAGGATCTATCTTGAGCTCCCCTCCACCAATCACATACCCCAAATACAACAAATACTGTTGAGAAAACTTGCATTTATTGAGATTGGCATGCAACTGGTGTTTTTTCAAAGTCTCTAACACCTGCATAAGATGTGAGATGTGCTCCTCCAAGGTAGCGTTATAAACCAATAGATCATCCAAATAAACAATGACAAATGAATATAGATAAGGGCATCAAACATCATTCATTAGTCTCATAAATGTAGACAGTGTGTTGCATAAACCGAATGGCATAACCAACCACTCATACAAAGCTTGCCTTGTCTTGAAGCTGGTATTTCTAGTATATTCTTCTTTGAATCATACCTGGTGATATCCTGATTTCAAATCCAACTTGATGAAGTACTTCACATGTTGCAACTGGTCCAACAGATCATCAAACCTTGGCTGAGAGTACCTGTTCTTCAGTGTAATCTCATTCAATGCCTTGTAATCGATACACATTTTCCAATTTTGAATCCATCCTTCTTGGGTACAATTATGATGGGTGACCCACAATGTGAGGTACTTGGTCAAATCACACCCTAATCCAACAATTGTTACAATTGATTCTTCACTTCATTCGCTTCTAGAATAAATTGTCTATACAACCCAATATTTGACAATGGGGAGTCTAGAAATAATTTTGTTTCATGCAAAAATAAACAAAATACATAACTGATGTGTAGTGGCTATTGTCTTCTTATATTCTCCCCCTTTCCAATTCTTATCCCCCTCCTTGCAATCTTCCTGGTGCTCTTTCTACTTTGAACCACTTGGTTTCCCCTTCTTTTGCCCTATATTTTCTAGGTACTGTGCCTGTACACACGACTCATCCATTGTCCTTAGCTTCAAGAGCATCACCTACTTTCGTATATGACTGTGTAAACCCCCTAGATAATTGAGGAGTACATATAGGTTCTTGGGAGAGATACACAACATGATGGCCATCTTTTTGAACTCAGTGGTGTACTCATGTACACTCTGCCCCTGCCTTTGCTTAAAGTAGTGCCACTGGATCCATTGGTCCTCTACATACCCAATAATGTAGAATTGGGACTCGATGAGGGTTTTGAAGTCCTCCCACCCAGTTACTAGCGGATCACCCTCTATCTTAAGTGTTTTTGTGTAGTTTTCCCACTAGGTTAAAGCATGGCCCTCTAACTTCAATTTAGTAGTTGAAATCTTATGTTATTCTTCTATATGATGAACTCTAAAATAAACTTCTAGTTGTTGCAACCAAT
Organism: Picea sitchensis; assembly: GCA_010110895.2. NCBI lineage: Eukaryota > Viridiplantae > Streptophyta > Pinopsida > Pinales > Pinaceae > Picea > Picea sitchensis. The sequence continues at coordinate 11,794 of SNQJ01S0062540.1, forward strand.
GATTAAGTTTCAATGCATCGATCTCACCTTGGTATGTATTTATGTCCACTTTTGCTTCCATCTTGAATAGGGACTGTGAAGGGTTGACACCACTCAAACTCGACTGCTCTTTCTTAAATTCTTTTCGCTACTCTTTTTCTGAGTCTACCTAATCTTCTGATTCCCCCTCTGATCTATTATCTGAGTTAGAGCCTCCATTATCTTTGAACTGTCTGAGCTTGCTTCCTATAGTCTCCATGAGGAGGTTCATATTGCGAATGATGTCGAAAACTTGCACTTCCAACCTCTCAAATCTCTCTTATGCTAGATCTCGAGGGTTGTTATGAACAGATTCATCTGCCATGGCTAGGGTTTCTTCGACTTCTCTTTAAGTCGATTCTTGGATCCTGCAACTTCCCACGAATACCCAAAAGAAAAACTTGCTTTGATAGCAATATGATATGTAAATTACCATGGATATTCCACTGGAATAATTTGTCACAACAAATCTAACAAAATACTGAAATCTTTACTATTAAGGTTATTTTTCCTTTAGATCTCCGGAATATTTAGTTATTGATTTTATGCTTATGCATGAAATAGATAAAATATAGAAACTAGATAATAGTAAAATACAATCACACCATCCACAAGTAAACACAAGATTTGACCTAGGAAACCCAATACGAGAGAAAACCCAACTCGAAGGTGAGGCTGCTCTGCTCTCTTTTCTCTGGTATAGAAATGAAGCAAGTACAAAGAAATGGGCACTCTCTTTGGAGTTGCCTTTGAATTGTGGCCTATGTGGCTACTACAAAATCTCTCCTCCTATGTTATGCTCACATAATACCACTCTCAGAGGTTTTTCTTAGCTATGGAACTAGATACAATGCAAAAGAATGGAACCCCTTCTCCTCCTAATGGCCCAGTATTTAACATAGCCAAATAGCCATCTAGAGCTAGGTTTTTTACTTCCTCAATCCTCAATTGTGGTAAGGTTTTGAACCTTCTAGAATCTTCTTGAAATTCTTCATGTGGCTAGATCCATATATGAGTAATGGGGAATGACGTGGCATCATCTCGTACCATTGTGGGAAATACGATAGGTCAACTTGCGGGAGGCATAACTTTTGCATATGAACTCCAATTGACCCTTAGTTTGCACTGCCTGGTTTGCACCATTAGAAAGGTCTTGGAGTGTAGAACACTATTAAGGGGGTGAGTGCAAGTTCCAAACTCTAGAACCCCAAAAAACATCATTTAATGGTTCAAAATGGCTTAGGAAGGTTCCAGACCCCAATTTTCCAAACTGACACTTGCCACAAAAATGGCCCTGCAAGTTGATTCCAATTTTTTCCAGTYAGAAAGGATTGAGATAGATGACAAACCATATAATGATCCATTTCAGATTAGATGGGTTAGCTTGAGTGATTGAGAGTTATGCATAACATACAAGAGATCTTTTGGTCAAGTCTACAGGGTAGTTTCCTTTGCCTAAGTGAGCTTCGTTCAATGTTTATGTTTGATTAGGCATAAAAAATATACCTAGCTAGTTTATCCTGGGTACCATCCTCAAAATGAGGGGAAATGCCTAAATATTTTCCTGGAGATCTACATTCCAAAATTTAAAAAAGTTGATGAAAAAGACCAAAAAAAACTCTTACAAAAGTAGTCGTTTTTGCATTCCTAACAATGACAATGACATTAAGCATGCACATATTTACATTTTTTATATTTGTATTTTAATATTCAAGAGTCCAATTACAAAGGCCCCAATATTTGAGAAGTTACATTTTATATGAAAATAAGCCTAAAGTAAAAATCAAATATGATGTAATGGTGAAATAAAATATGAAATCCCATATGCATAACAACAAAACAATGCTAACAACTTGCATGAGGAAGAGAATAGGGTGATGTGTGATAAGGATCTCTTGGAATATTTCACAAACAATGCTAACAACTTGCACGAGGAACAGAATAGGGTGATGCGTGATAAGGATTTCTTGGAATATTTCACTTTGAACTAGACATTTATTTTAAATAATGATAGGAGAAAAGGAAATACTTTGTCTTACACTCATTACATCATCTTTTTCATTTTATTCATAATTACATCATCTTCACCATCTTGTACATTCCTTTCATGCATTTATGGATTTGGACTTTTTATACTTTGGGAGGGGGCTTAATAGAGAATATGTACATTCCTTTCATGCATTTATAGATTTGGACTTTTTATACTATGAAAATGTATTTCTTTTATAAATTAAGTTGCATATATTCTTGGAGAAACATAAGTAAGTAAATTTCCATTTCTTTTATAAATTAAGTTGCATATATTCTTGGAGAAACATAAGTAAATTTCCAAACATAGTAGGTGTTTACCTTATTTGCTATTTTATTAACATCTTGTGAGGAGGATTCTACTTGTTACAATCTTTGGCATAACAACAATTATTAAAGAGGAAACTTGTTCTATTCTAGTTAGGATTGGTAGGGGGTGTTGGATATTATGTATAGGAATATTTTCTTTTCAATTGACGAAGCCATGCTAGTTTTATTGTGGTTTTATATGACCTTATTGGATTTGTCGGCTTAGTTAAGACTTTTTCCAAATCTACATTATTTATGATTTATCATATGTGTGATCTATTTTACGACTCTATTTGAGTCTTTGGGTTTTTGCATATGATAAATCTACATATTTTTAATTTAACCCTTGTCATAATATGGTCTTTAGATTGGGGTGGTTCATCTTAAAAAAGATCTTATCACTCGGTGATGAATCTTCCTCAAGTAATTATTCAATTTCTTTCTTGCAAAATAAATATTACGTTGAATCCATAATGCAATTATTTTTTTGGTTCATATGATTAAGTTTATGACTTTAGTTGACATGCAACATTACAATACGTTTTTCTAAATTTATTTTTAAAATCATAAATTTTCACTCGTAATAATTGATTATCTCTTCTAAAATTAATTTTATTTTTATAATTATAACTTGTGGATGGAATAAATTCTATAACTACACTTATATCAAAGATATTTTTCAATTTATGACTTTAGTTTACATGTAACATTACAATAAGGTTTTTTTTAAATCTATTTTTAAAATCATAGATTTTCACTTTCTTTATGTTATGTTGTGATAATGAATTATCTCTTTTAAAATTATTTTTGTTTTTATAATTATTGTGATAATAAATTATCTCTTCTAATTTTTATTTTAATAATTATAACTTTTTTCTAAATCTATTTTTAAAATTTATAATATTTATATTTATAATTAAATTACAAAATATTTAGAGGATAGCATAAATTTATAATATTTATATTTAAAATTAAATTGTGTAATTTTCAAAATGTAATTTTAATTTATAAGTTATTTATAAAATAAAATAAATTTAATAATAATTACGAGTGAATTTTTAAAAATAAGTAAATGCATATAAATTTGCTATGTAAGAGTAAAATAAAAAGCAGATGTTTAAAGAGTATTTGTTTGAAAGAAGTGTGTATTTAGTGTAATAATATCTCCTCAACAACTTTAATAATAATAATATCCAAATTCAATATTTGAAACCAACGGTGTGTAATGAGATTTGTCTCCTCCCAACCTCATTCCTTGAACCGTTGAGTGGAAGGCCCATTGATCCCATAATGAGTGACACCATACCATTGTTCTCTTTGATTTTAGACTCATCAATCGACAATCTTAACTACTTTTGAAAATCCTCAAGACCTCATCCATTGATCTCTACAATCTCTATATCCTCTCCTCACAATTGAGATAGGAGTGCATAACCCCCCAACTCCTCTTTCTCACCTCTATTTTTCATACAATCGTGCACATCACTATGATAATTACACATGCAAGTAATCGTTTAAAAATGAATGTAATTTCTCTAAAATTATCGAAGTGACTAATTATATGCACATACACACAATTTTCACATTTTTAATTAAATATTTATTCATGCAAATATTAATTACCAGGTGTATATATTCATTTAAATAATCATTTTTAAACATTTAATTACTAGATGCGCACAAGGAACTCATAAAACAAAACACACATTTAATATAAAATTACTAGTGTGCAAACACATGATGTGACGTGTGGCCACCACATGAAAACTCCGCATGTGCATTGATGCTCAACGATAAATCCCTTTACACTATATGCTTTTAAAAATGCAAAATGAAGAAGCAAGTCAACATACCCCTAAGATGCTACATGCTCTTTTATTCCATAATTGCAAGTGCACATAAATTTAAATATAATTAATGAGTCACGTACTACACACAATCCACCACCACTTTTGTCATACTCGACTATTTGTAGTCACCATCAACCCATCCTTGGTGCTTGAATGGTGTCGCTCTCCATGTCACATGCCTCTTTATTGAGACCAATGTTTTATATGTCCACTATCATATTGTAGTATTAAATGTAATATACCAGATATAAAAAGTATGCAGAACATAAATAAAATGCTAGAAATGGAAGAATAACAGTAATATAACCAAAACAATCACCACAATAACACTGAAATGATATAAGAATAACAAAATAAATAACACTTTGATTTTGAGAGCAATGTTCACAGGCTTCTTCGAGGGGGCAACCTCCAGTCGAGCAGAGCTCTATTACAATAATCTCCAAGATAGGGATCTCATACCCTCGACTCCTATTTATACTAAATATGTCTATCAAAAGAAGCATCTAGAGGAAGATCCTTCTAGAAGTGGAAGCTTCTATTAGGTCTTCTTACATTCGACTTATTCTATTTTATTGCAAGGCCTTATTAATATTGACCTTTATTACATCCAAATATATTGTTCTACCTATGTGCGGGTTAGGACCCTAACATGTCCTCCCCCTTAAAAAACAACCTTGTCCTCAAGGCTTGAGATGTGGAAATTGCTGCAAAATGGTAGCTGGTTCCCAAGTGGCATCTGCTGGAGTTGTATCTTTCCACTGGACTAACACTTCCTTGATGGTTTTCTGACACAGGCAACGCTCACGCTGGTCCAAAACTGCTTGTGGTAGCCAAATGGATCTTTCTTCGGCTAACAAGGTTGGTTTGAATTTGTCACTTAGTTCCAATCACCTTCTTTAAGCATGAAACATGAAAAATAGGATGTAGCTTCGAATGACTGGGAAAAGCTAACTGATAGGCTACTTGTCCCACACGCTTGAGAATGGTATAAGGACCATCAAATTTGGGTGCTAGCTTCTAACAATGCTTGGCCTTGAGGGAAGTTTGCTTGTAAGGTTGCAATCGAAGAAACACTTGATCCCCTTCGGCAAATTGACGTTCAGAGCGACCTTGATATGCTTGTTGCTTCATGCGATTCTGTGCCATGACCAAATTCTCTTTGAGGGTACGAAGAATAGCCTCTTGAACTGTAACTKCTTGGTCAACCGCCTGGACCTTTGAGACACCAGGTATGTATGAGAAAACTGAAGGTGGCTTCTGTCCATATACTGCTTCAAAAGGAGTCATGCGTGTAGYTGTATGGCATGAAGTGTTGTACCACCATTCAGCTAGGGGTAACCATTGAGCCCATTGATTTTGATTTTCCGAGGCAAAACACCTCAAATATGTTTCCAAACACTTGTTGACAACTTTCGTTTGACCATCAGTCTGGGGATGATAAGTTGTACTGAGATGGAATTGGGTGCCTTGTAGCTTGAACAATTCTTGCCAAAAATTGCTTGTGAAAGTTGGGTCGCGATAAAAAACAATAGAGTGCGGCATGCCATGAAGCTTGAAGACTCGATCCATGAAAATTTGAGCCACCGTGGATGCTGTAAACGAGTGTTGAAGAGTGCAGAAATGAGCATACTTGGAAAGGCGATCAACAACCACCATGATGATTGATTTATTTCCTGATTTGGGTAAGCCTGTAATAAAATCCATAGAGATATCCTTCCAAATAGTAGGTGGAATCGGAAGCGGTTGTAGTATGCCCGGATATTTGACTGTTTCTCCCTTGTTGCGTTGACACACATCACATTCAGTGACAAAATTACGAATGTCTTGTTTCATACCATCCCAGAAAAAGGAACATTTGACCCTGTCATAGGTTTTGGTGAACCCGGAGTGCCCCGTTGTGGGTGCAGCATGAAGCTCAGAAAGTACCATGGATTTAAGCTTTGATTGTTTACTTAAATACAAACGACCTTTGTATTGAAGCTCATCATGGAGATAAGAGTACCCAGGGGAAGCTGGAGCATTGGACTGCAATTGTTGGATCATATGCGAACTTTTGGGATCTTGTAGCCATTCCTGGCGAACGGCTTGGAGCCAATCTGGTAAAATGAAGGAAAGAGAAAAAAGGGAACCTTCATCTTCATATTTTTGGGAAAGTGCATCCGCCACCACATTGTCTTTGCCTTTCTTGTAAATGATCTCATAATCATATCCAAAGATCTTAGTCGCCCATTTTTGCCGCTCCGGGGAGGAAATGCGTTGTTCCAGAAAATACTTGAGGCTTTGATGGTCTGTCTTAATTTGGAAAAATTTCCCCAATAGATAAGGGCACCACAGATCAACGACATGCATAATAACCAACATTTCCTTTTCATATATTGATTTTCCCAGATTTCTTTAAGATATTTGTTTGCTGGTAAAGGCCAAAGGCCGACCCTCTTGCATAAGGACATCACCAATTCCTTTCCCTGAGGCATCACATTCCAAGACAAAGGTCTTTGTGAAATAAGGAAGGGCTAGGATTGGAGTGGTGCACATGGCCATCTTCAAGGTTTGAAAAGCTTGAGCAGTGGCTGGAGTCCAAGTGAAAGAGTTCTTTTTTAGGAGAGCAGTGAGAGGTGTTGCAATCTTTCCATAATTCTTAACAAACTTGCGATAATAACCTATTAAGCCTAGAAATCCATGCAAGATTTTGAGAGTCTTTGGGTGAGTCCAGTCTTGCATAGCTTCAATATTTTTTGGATCCACCCTGATGCCATCCTTGCCAACCATATGACTCAAGTATTCTACTTCTGAGGCGCCAAAAGCACATTTAGACCGTTTCAAGAAAAGTTGGTGCTGAGAGAGTAGATGGAGAACTCAATCCACATGAGCAAGATGGTATGTCCAGGTTTTGCTATAGATGAGGATATCATCAAAGAAAACTAAGACAAAATGATGGAGAAAAGGACAAAAGACATGATTCATGAGGCTTTGGAAGGTGGAGGGGGCATTACACAAGCCAAAGGGCATGAAAAAAAACTCGTAGTGGCCCTCATGAGTTCTAAAGGCAGTTTTGGGAATGTCTACCTCTTTAATACGTATCTAGTGGTAGCCCAAACGAAGATCAAGTTTAGTAAAGAATTGGGCGCCACTCAATTCATCCAGGAGGTCATCAATGACATGAATGGGAAATTTGTCTTTAATGGTAAGTTTGTTGAGGGCATGGAAGTCAGGACACACTCGCCAAGAAAATTCTTTCTTCAGGACCATGACCACAAGAGAAGAGTAGGGCCTCGTACTAGGGTGGATAACGCATGCATTAAGGAGTTCTCGGACCATTTTCTCAATTTCATTTTTTTGGGAAAAGAGGTGACGATACAGACATATATTGGGAGGAAGGCTTCCGGGTACAAGGGGAATGGAATGATCATGAACACCACGGGAAGGAGGGAGTCACTGGGGAGTGGAAAATACCACTTGATGTTTATAAAGGATGGCTTGGAGGTCTTGCAGCACCGAGGGTGTCTTTGTTGCTTGTATGGCATGGAGTTGGCCAATAACACCAGAATGCCCTTTTTTGAGT
>SNQJ01S0062540.1:19573-52440 GCA_010110895.2 Picea sitchensis
CACTTGATGTTTATAAAGGATGGCTTGGAGGTCTTGCAGCACCGAGGGTGTCTTTGTTGCTTGTATGGCATGGAGTTGGCCAATAACACCAGAATGCCCTTTTTTGAGTAGTTTTTCCATGCGATGGGAACTAATGATCTCAGGTGAACCGACGATGATGCCTTGGAACTTATATTGGTGGCCCTCTTGGTCAAATTGCATGGTTAATTCCTTAAAATCCATGAGAATGGGACCCAAAGTCCTTAGCCAGCCTGCACCCAACACAATGTCACAACCGCCCATGTCGATAGAAAACATATGAGATTTCAGGTGGTCGTCACCAATTTGGAGACACACATTTTCACAACGCCATCCACATTTCATTGAGCCACCATTGGCAATCATGATTTGGAAATTATTGATGGCATGGATGTAGCAATGAGTTTCTTGGGCAATGCGGCGATGAATAAAATTATGGGTGCTTCTACTATCAACTAGAATGATGACCTTCCAATGCTTGATGCAATTGATTAGCTTGAGGGTTTGGGGAGCAGATAAGCCAGTGCGAGCATTAAGGGAAATGACCGGTTCTACTTCAGGAGGGTCTGAGGGAGGAGTTATGTTCGTGGTTTCAGGTGATTCATACACAAGGGGAGTTTCAACATCCTCTTCCAAAATATCCTCAGAGATGGCCATAAAAATCTTTTGTTCCTTACACTTGTGGCCCGAGAAGTATTTGTCATCACAATTATAACAAAGGCCTTTGAGTTGGTGTTCAACCATTTCATCCCTGGTCAATTTTTGGATCTTTAGTGGAGCGAAGGGAGTAGTGGGATTTACTAGTTTAGGGCGAGGGATAAAGGAGGGTTTTTGGTTTTGAGAAGATACAACCTGTTATGCTTCTTTATCTCTTTTGGTAGCCTCCACCCAAATCTGAGGCCGAGCCATGAGGACATGGGCCCGAATCTCATCCTTGAGGCCACTGATTAAACACTCTCGGAAAAAGGCATCAGACATGCCCTCTGTCCAAAAAGCGAGGTGCTCAAAGGCATCTATAAAGTCTTCCACTATTCCCGATTGTTTCAACTTTGTCAAACGGCCCAAATGGTTGGTGTCAGTGTCAAAGCATTCATAAATCTCTGCCACAAAGTGTGTCCAAGCAATATACCCTTGATGGGAAGTTATTCTCCATTGACACCATTACCAATGTTCTTGATCTAGATGGAGAACACCATACCGGAGTTTGGCCAAGTCATCTGTAATGCAGTATAAAGAGAAATAATGTTCCATTTGGGTTACCCAACCAGTGGGGTCCGAGCCATCAAATTTGGTCACATCCACTCGCGGAAGGCATAGGTCACGTTGAAAGTGATGGTGCTGAAATTTATGGGAATGAGAGGAATGTTCACCTTCAGTATGTGGGGGTGAGTCAAAGGAAGGGTTATCTGTAGGGATATGAAGCTTGGTGCAGAGTGATGAAAAGACATATTCACGCTGGGTGGTTAGGTCTTGTTTGATTTCCTCCATTGAGGACTGCATGGTTGTATTGATGGCGACAACATTGGCATTGAGTTGTTTCACTTCTTGTTGGGTCTCAGTGAGACTAGATTGCAAGGTATTGAAGTGAGCTTCAAAGTCTTAGCTACGGGTATGGGCCATGAGGATGAGGGAACCGAAAAAGGGCGGGTGGGGTAAATTTTTTTCCCGAAAAATGATATGTATGAATGTGATAAGGGTGAAGAGATCAATCCAATGGAATAGGTCTCAAATAATGGTGAAACAATTTCCAGAAGAATACTCCGGTCTGAAGAATACTGCAGTGATGAAATGCCCAAATTCTTAACCAAGAAGAAATGTGTAGTTACTTGGCAACCCAAACACAGTTTCGCGACAATAGATCTTGTCTGTTTTGATTTTTTTATGTTGTTGTCCCCAAGGGTTAGGTATTCAAGGGTTCTATAGACAAGGGTTTTCCATGTGCTATAGCTCTCTGATATACGTGCAAGGTCCAACAGTAGTACTCGGCCCAATATCTCAGGGCACTAACTAAGAAGGATAGACCATACCCTTAGTTGTACTACCTAACTACCTAGGTACTAGAGAGTATCTTCCCAAGTGTTGTTCTCGGTGGAACTATAGCAGTCAGGTGACCGATCGGTTTATCTAAAGAGGGCTTCAGGAAATCTAGGTCGATCCGTACACAGGTGCTATCTGATGCGCTACCACTCGAAGGGGTACCAACATGGGTTACAAGGGTGGCCAACAGATGTGCGCTTAAGAACCACTTGTATTTCCAACGTGTATGAATCTCTCAACTGTGGGTTTATACGCATAACGACATATCTCCATGGCTTAAAGATGCTGGAATATGTCTCTACCTTGAAAAAAAATTTACCCACAATTTCTGGCAAGGAAAGTGCTCTGATACCACTTGTAATATACAATATATAAAAAGTATGCAGAACATAAATAAAATGCTAGAAATGGCAGAATAATAGTAATATAACCAGAACAATCACCACAATAACACTAAAATGATATAAGAATAACACCATAAATAACACTTTGATTCTAAGAGTAATGTTCACAGGCCTCTTCGAGGGGGCAACCTCTAGTCAAGCAGAGCTCTATTACAATAATCTCCAAGATAGGGTTCTCATACCCTAGACTCCTATTTATACTAAATATGTCTATCAAAAGAAGCATCTAGAGGAAGATCCTTCTAGAAGCAAAAGCTTCTATTAGGTCTTCTTACATTCGACTTATTCTATTTTATTGCAAGTCCTTATTAATATTGACTTTTATTACATCCAGATATATTGTTCTACCTATGTGCAGGTTAGAACCCTAACATTAAAAGTCATCACATGCGTCAACTATAGGAGGCATCATCACAACTCATGGGAAGTCACATCACAACTCCAGGGAAGTGCAAGGAAAACTCTAGCCATCTTCCATATTTATGGTCAGTCGAGTTGCCTCATGCCCCTCCCCGCCCCCCCATCGTTTGTTGATCAGTAAACAAGAGGCTTATAACCCACTCTCTTCACCAACACAGAGACTCTGCGAAAATTTAATTTCTGATCTCTGTCTCAGTCTTGTATTTAGAGCTCTATCTGCACAAGAACCCCTAGGCATCTGTTTCTCTGTGTTTCTGTATAATCTCTCTTCTTTTCTGCTACAAATATTCTGAAGCTAGTGAACATATTATGATTCTATGGGGTTCTATGTCCACGATGTAGCGTCTACCCTTTTAATCATTACAAGGTCCCCTTTGTGAAACCAATGGAAACCAGCGACTGCAATCCCTTCCATTCTCAGAATATCTACACATAAGGAATTAGATGCCAATGCAACAATGAAAAATCATTGTTCTTAAGGAGCTAATCAATCTTGGGTCTCTACTCTAGATAGTTTGATGTCCAGTGGCTTGTATTTATGCTCATCACTCAGTTATAAGGCCCATATTCACCAAGATAGATGAATCGAACAAGAGACAACCCAATCAACTGGAGCATAATCCAATTCGACTAGTAAGTGAAGTTGGCTAAATAAATAAGGGAAAAATCAATCTGATGGAATGAACTGACCAACAACAAAGAAAACTACTCAATGTTTGAGTTGGGTCGACTGGAAGAGGAGAGAAATGATCATAGGGAGAATTGGAAATCGATGATGAACATAAATGTCTAAAGGGTGAATTGGCAATCGACGATGAACATAAATGTCTAAAGGGTGAATTGGACAACCCAAAACATCTAAAAAATGTCTAGGCATAATCTAAACATGCTCGACAACATTTAAATTCACCCAACAACTTCTAAGCTCATGAAAGTAGTAATTTACCCAAAAACCTTTAGATATGCCCAACAACTTCTAAATATGCCCAAGCTATTTGAAATTTGCTCAACAACTTTAAAAAATGACCAACAAGATCTAAAACACTGAGCAACCTCTTAGAAATGCACAACAAAATGGTGGCTCGTCCAAGTCGATTCGAATGAAAATAAGGTTGGAAGAAATGAAAGTCGACCAAGTTGGGTCGATCACAGGAGTCAAACTGACTAAAAGAGACCCCGATCGAAGTGTGGGCGAAATGCGTCGACTAGGAATGATTGTTGGTTGAATTAAGAAGGGTGAAGTCAACCAAGAAAGAACCCCGTCAGAAATGGGTTGACCTAAAATTAAAATAAATAGTTAGAGGTGAATTCAACGACCAACAACGAACGAAAAACCTTGGAAACAACTGAAGATAAAATGTGAAGGGCGAATTTAACAACCAACGACATGTAAAAATGATTTGGGGGAGGAATTGACAACCTACTGCTTAGAAAAACATTTTGGGGAGATTTTGGAAACCCACAGTGAGTAAAAAAGTCTTGGGGGTCAAGTCCGACATTCGACGTCAGAGGAAAATGTTTCTGGAGAAATTGGTAGTGGGTGAAACTGTAAAAATGTGTATATGGTTTGTGGGTAGATAATGGATTCCAAAACAACCCCAACCTTTGATATATATGTCGTCTAAGATTTATGGGCAAAGGGAAAACAACCCAACACTAAAAACTTAGACCCAATGGTATTCAAGTCGACCAGAGGGAGCTAAGTTGATGACCAAATAAAGGAATCAACCAATAAGAGAATTTAATCAGCCCATGAACAATTCAACTACCTAGGGAGAAATGAATATAGTCCTCGTAGATACAAATGCCTTAGCAATTAATTTAGATTCCCAGGCAATGTAAACTCGTATGATAAACAAATTTCAATAGTCATCGATCTTCGACTTTGATAGGGAATGAACGATGGACATTCTAGAACGGTCGTGGTTCTTCATTTCCATTAAAATCTAATTATAGGAAACCATTAATTTAAACACACGAGAACCCATTTTTCATCTCATAAATGAAGTAAACAACAAACTAATACTCTAGTGAAATCTAACACAACCAGTCACCAATGAACTCAGAAGTTTTGCATTGGAAACCAAATAGGGAAAAACTAGCTTTGAATGGGGCTCAATATTTTCATTATGGAAATATTTGGTTACACTACATTCATGGCTTCGATGCCTCTTCCTCTCTCGACCAAAAGACCCAATGAAAATGAGAGTGAGGGAAGAAATAGGGAGAGCTAGGGGTAGGGGGAAGGCCAACAGACCTGACCCTTAATTTCCCATTCCTCAACCTTCTCTCCTATTCAATTATTAAATTACATTTAATTTTGCATTTTCCTCTCATGTTCTCAATTTTTTGTCCTATTAGACTTTTCAAATTTACATTGCTTTACAAGGTTTATTGACATTCATTAATTGTCAATTGCTGAGTCTTACACCCATCCATCGATCCAGATTTGTTTAGGATTTCACCTCCTTATTGAGAGGCTTTTGGTCCCCAAAAGCTCAAGGAAACCAATATGGATCCATGTACTTCTGTTTGTTCCTTTGGAACGTGGCTCTGACTCTGGATCTATCTATGGCTTGTTGCTCTAGTTTCTAGTTATGGCTCTAGCTGTGGTTCTAGCTCGCTTGTTCCTTCATTGCATAAATCTGCTCACCGACTCTCAGCTCCGCAATATCTAGATCCAAACTCTAGACTCAACACTCATTCTCATCTCCCTCTATGTTCTGGAGATAGTCCATCTTGGAAATCATGAAGCCAAGTCGAATGTTGGTCTATGTCTAGTATGACCCCAGAAAATCATGCAATAACTCCTGAAGGGAAGTGTGGCTTCATTCCTATGTTAGGACCAATTGCTTATTGTCATGGAAACGACCCTTGCGGCCATGTCACTCTAATGACCGATCTGCATACCCCTACATGCTAGTTGTAGAAGATGGTCCATTCGTTGGCAAGTCATTTTTCAACCAATGTGCAATGAAAGGGATGCCAACCCATGCTTGCACACCATAGAGTTCTCAAGAACTCCTCTGAGGTCATTGACCTCCGTGTACCATTATATGACACAACTCCAAGATGGGGTTATTTGGATGAAATACCAAGCCCATGTTCACGAAGGTAGATGAATCAACCAAGAGACAACCCAATCGACTAGAGAGGAATCCAATTTGATTAGTAAGTGAAGTCAAATAAATAAATAAGGGGAAAATCAACCCGATGGAATGAACTAACCAACAATGAAGAAAAATACTCACTGGTTGAGTTGGGTCGACTGGCAGATGAGAGAAATGATCATAAGGTGAATTGGCAACCAACGATGAAGAGAAATGTCTAAAGGGAGAATTAGACAACCCACAATATCTAAAAAACATATAGGCATCATCTAAACACGTCCGACAACATTTAAATTTGCCCAACAACTTCTAAATATGCTTAGGCAAGTAGGAATTTACCTGACAACCTTTAGATACACCCAACAACTTCTAAATATGCCCAAGCTATTCAAAATTCGCCCAACAACTTAAAAAAATGCCCAACAAGATCTAAAACACCGAGCAACCTCTTAGAAATGCACAACAAAATTGTGGCTCATCCAAGTCGATTCGAATGAAAGTTGGGTCGAAAGAAAGGCAAGTCGACCAAGTCAGGTTGATCACTAGAGTCAAATTGACTAAAATAGACCTCGATTGAAGTGTGGGTGGAATGGTTCGACTAGGAATGACTATTGGTCGAATGAAGAAGGGTGGAGTCAAGCAAGAAAGAACCCCGTCGAAAATGGGTCGCACTGAAATTAAAATAAATAGTTAAAGATGAATTTGACGACCAACCACGGAGGGAAAACCTTGGAAAGTTGGATTTAACAACCAACAATTGAAGAGAAAACGTGAAGGGCGAATTTGAAAACCAATGACATGTAAAAATGCTTGGAGGGAGACATCGAAAACCAACTGTGTAGGAAAACGTTTTGGAACGATTTGGCAACCCACAGTGAGTCAAAATCTCTTGGGGTTCGAGTCTGACATTTAGCGACAGAGGAAAACGTTTGGGGCAAAATTGGTAGTGGGTGAAACTGTAAAAACATGTATATGGTTCGTGGGTAGCTAATGGATGTCCAAACAACCCCAACCTTTGATATATATGTCGTCTAAGATTTATGGGCGAAGCGAAAACACCTGAACACTAAATTTTTTGACCCAATGGTATTCAAGTCGATTGGAGGGAGCTAAGTCGACGACCAAATAAAGGAATCAACCAACAAGAGAATTTAATCAACCCATGAACAATTCAACTACCTAGGGAGAAAGGAATATAGTCACTATAGATAAAAATGCCTTAGCAATTAGTTTAGATTCCCAGGCAATGTAAACTTGTTTGATAAACAAATTTCAATAGTCATCAGTCTTTGACTTTGATAGGGAATGAACGATGGACATTCCAGAACGGTCGTGGTTCTTCATTTCCATTAAAACCCAATTACATGCAACCATTAAGATAAACACATGGGAATCCATTTTTCATCTCATAAATAAAATAAACAACAAACTAATACTCAACATAGTGAAATCTAACACAACTAGTCACCAATGAACTCAAAAGTTTTGCATTGGAAACGCAATCGGGAAAAAACAACTTTGAATGCAGCTAAATATTTTCATTATGACAATCTCTGGTTACATTGCTTTCATGGCTTCAATGCCTCTTCCTCTCTCAACCAAAATACCCATTGCAAATGAGAGTGAGGGAAGAAACAAGGAGAACTCGGGGCAGAGGGAAGGCCAATAGACCCGACCCTTCATTTCCCATACCTCAACTTTCTCTCTTGTTCAATTATTAAATTACATTTAATTCTACATTTTCCTCTCATGTTCTCATTTTTTTTTGTCCTATTAGACTTTTCAAATTTACATTGCTTTACAAGGTTTATTGACATTCATTAATTGAGTCTTACACCCATCTGTCGATCCAGATCCATTTCATATCATTTACAAAATTCCTAAGACTTCTCATGCGTTAGAGTAGCCGATACTAAATTAGTGATCACATCATACCTGTTTATAATCTGTTTTATGATAATTTTACTAAAATCCTTCATGAGTATTGGCTCCCATAAGATCTATCATTGAAATGAATCTCCTATACCATGGAGTGACTATCCTGTTAAGATCCTACTTACATCATAACAACAAAACACCAAGTCATAACATGTATTTAATCATAGACAACTTGTGTCAAATCATTTTCTCCACGTGACTTTCATATGACTAACATAAATCACATACATTGATAGTACCTAGTCATCTCCATATTGTCCCGTGAGGCCCACGTGTCTACATTGAAATCTTAAATAATCGATATTAGCTAGTCATCACCATATTGTCCTTTGGAATCATGTGACTAGAGTGGCAAGTCATCTCCATACTAAAATTCATAAAATTAATGAGATTGAATTGAAATATTGAAATTAGTAAAGAAATTAAAGTTAAAAGTGTTAAAATACGCTTCGAAATTCAAGCAATGATATCTTATAAAATTCATCGATTTAAAATAAAATTCATAATTTTTTTGCAATGAGATAAAAATTAAGTGAAATATTAAAAAAATTATCATGATATTTATTAATGCCATAGTTTGTTAATGAGATAAAAATTAAGTGAAATATACAAAAATTATTATGATACTTATTAATGTTATAGTTTGTTATTGAAAAAGATAATAAGATATTTATTAATGTTATAGTTTGTTAATGAAAATGAAAATTATTATTATTATTATAATATTTTTTTTTAAATTTTAATAGAATATAATTGTTTGTGATGAAATTGAGAAAGAATATAATTATAATTTCTAAAAGAAAGTGAAAGATTGAGGAGGAGGAGGAGGAGGAGATGATGATGAGGAGTAGGACAACGATGATGATGACGATGACGACGATGACGACGATGATGATGAGGAGGAGGAGGAGGAGGAGGATGACAACGACGATGGAGACAACGATGATGATGATGGCGGCTGCAACAACGACGAACGACGTTCATTGAGACTAAATTTGGTCTATTAGACCTTAAAAAAGGAAATGAATTACTTAGTTTGCTTTATAATTTTATTTATGTGCTCGAAAATCTTTAACATAAGTGTTCCTAAGTCACTATAGTTTTAATGAGTTAAAAGGTTATGAAGTTCGGTATTGTAACAAATATTTTGAAATTGAGATCTAATGTGGGTGTATGCAGTGCATTCTAAGAGAAAGTGCTTTTCATCTTCAACCCTCTCAGTGTCATAAAGGTGACAAATTTTTTCGGCGCATGATATTTTATGAATTATCCAACACCCATTTTCACTATGGAGCTTATGAGAGTTTGTTCTTATTTTAACAATGTGGATTTTTTTCTTTACACTAGTCAAAACATAGAGATATTTTTTATCTTCTAGATTAGGGTTGATCAACTCCTTGTAATATCTTAATTTTCTTTTATATTCTAATTCTTTATCACACTACTATTTCACCCCCAGTTGAGCTGGAAGTAGTTTTGAATGGAGTTAGAAGCAATCTTAGGAAGCCTTGTCTCCCATATTGTTTATCGTGTTCTTGTACATTAGGTAACTAGTCATAGTTGTACTCTCAATGGGGGAAATACTCGCTTCTATGAGGATAGGGTGTATTGCCTTTAATTTTGAGATTGTAAGTTATAAAATTC
The DNA here is from genome assembly GCA_010110895.2 of Picea sitchensis. NCBI lineage: Eukaryota > Viridiplantae > Streptophyta > Pinopsida > Pinales > Pinaceae > Picea > Picea sitchensis. The sequence goes on from SNQJ01S0062540.1 coordinate 29,145, forward strand.
TTTTGGATTTTCTCTATATTCCTCCATGATTATCTAGAGATATTGTATCCCTAGACTTCACAACCATATATATATATTTTCAGGCAGTATATCCTAGTGAAAACTCTTGGGCACTTCCCCTCATTTTGAGGTTGATACCTAGGGTAAAACTTAGATTCTTCAAGGTACAAAGTTAGGTCAATAACATGGCTTGAAGCCATTACAATAATATACTCATTAAGAGTTCAACATATCACTTGCGAGAATAGAACATGGGTGGGGAGGATAACACTCCTCTTCTCAACTACCCGAGCTATACACAATTGACAAGCATGCATGTGTGTGTATGAAACCTAAGGGGCGAGCTCAATCGATTGTTGCCAATGTTGTTAGGCATTTGCCTAGTTATATGACACCAAGTGTTCTGTTTGAATTGCCCCGGGTGTGTAAATGTGTTGGACCTGCACATAATAGATCTAGCTAGAAAATACCACACACATTTGCAGAGAGAAATTGAGAAAGAAGAAGCGAGAGAGAAAGAATGGAAGATTTCTCATTAACCCTAATGAATAATGAATAATTTACACATGATATACTTTGTATAACTCAACCAATACGCACTGGAGGTGAAGCCAATGTTCCATAGTGGTGTTCTAGAGTGATTTGGACACACACCAGCAGTTATGAGAGTGAACTGCCACCTAGTCTAGTCTCTCGGGTAGTTACGGGAGTGAACTGCCACCTAGTCTAGTCTCTCGGGTAGTTACGGGAGTGAACTGCCACCTAGATGAGTTAACTACTCTACCAGTCTTCAGTTAATTGACTGAAACATAGTGAAGTGAGGAGGAGATCAGGGAATCATGGGTAATGCGCTAGTCTGGTGATGATACCAAGGCTAATGGGAATTAGCTGGCGATGATCCCAATTTTTCGTGGTGACAAAACCAATGCAACATCTAGACTCCACTCAACTAGTCAAATTGAAGTGAAAACTGAAGAGAATATTATCTTAGAGGAGTATTCTCCCTAAACTTTAAGAGACTGTATAAAGACTAATAAACATAGGAAAAACCTTAGGAAAAATAAATCCTAGGTGTGTGTGAAGTAACTCCAACACCCCCCCTGAACATCACTACGGTGAAAATAAAGAATGGGTCTCGACAACGAGGCCGTGTTAGGTACCCAAATACTAAAGATACATTGAAATAAAGTGATCAAAGAGGGAAAACCTCATGGGAACCCCCCCCTCAAGGTACAATGTATGTAAAAAATAAGAACTACAGTTGCTAGGAATCTGTGTCCTTCATTCCAAGACGAATTCGCAGAGAATGGAACTTTTGCTCAGTGAAGGTCTTGGTGAAGATGTCTGCCATCTGTTCTGCTGAAGGACAAAATTGTAGGTTGATGATCCCCTCGTGTACCAAGTCCCAGATGTAGAGCATGTGGATCTCGATGTGCTTCATCCCCTGCCTCTGAACTGAATCTCTGTAGAACTTCAAAGTGCTCTGGTTGTCACACCAGATGGCATTCGACCAATGAAACTGAATGCCCAGTTCAGTGAGAAAATGTTGTAGCCACATATCATGAATGGTTATGTTAACTACCCCTATGTACTATGCCTCGGATGAAGAAAGAGCAATAGCAGCCTGCTTCTTGCTCGACCAACAGATCGGCCTGGAACCAATATTGAGTGAGTAACCAGATGTGGACTTGCGATCAGTGCTATCGCCAAACCAGTCAAAATTAGTGAAACCAATGAGATCTAATGTAGATTCTGCTGCATAGTGAATCCCAAAGGTGATGGTGCCCTGTATGTATTGAAGGATATGCTTTGCATCCTTCCAATGTAGCTCATGCGACTCTTGCATGAACCTGGAAATTGTGCCAACTACATAGGAGAGGTCTGGTTTGGTGTGTGTGATATACAACAAGCTCCCCACTAGCTTTCCGTACAGTGTGTTGTCAACCAGTGGAGTTTCCCTGCCATCCTCAAGTTTGAATCCTGATAGGAAAGGAGTCGGAGTAGACTTGCAGTTTGTCATGTGAAATCTCTCAAGGAGATATTGAGCATACTTGGCCTGAGACAATTTGATGCCTGATGCATCCTGACTGATCTCGAGTCTAAGGAAGAAGTGTAGCGGACCCATGTCCATCTTCAAAAACCTGTCATGTAGAATCCTCTTGACTGCATCAATCACTGAATTCGAGCAACCGGTGATCAACAAATCATCAACATACACAACTTAGAGTAGAAGTGAATCAAACGTTCTGAGCATGTAGACATTCGAGTCTGATTTACAATGTAGTTCTGTGACAACAGGTAGGAGTCCATCTTGGAATACCATTCCCTCATAGCCTTCTTGAGGTCATAAAGAGACTTCTTCAGTCGACAGATCAAAGATGAATCCTGCATAAATCCCTGGGGATGCTCCATAGAGATCTCCTCAGAGAGATCACCATGAATAAATGCATTCTTCATGTCCATCTAATGGAATTCCCATCCCTTGGCTGCTGCAATGGAAAGTGCCAATCATATGGAATCCATATTCTCTATTGGAGTGAAGGTCTCATCATAGTTAATGCCATTTACCTGCTGAAAGCCTTTGGCAACAAGCCTGGATTTGTATCTACTAATCTGTCCATCCACTACGCTCTTGGTCCTGTAGACTCATCTGCACCTGACAAGTTTCCTTCCAGAAGGAAGGGGAACCAGATCCTAAGTCTGGTTCTCGAGGAGGGAGTTGTACTCCTCCTGCATGGTGGATTCCCAAAAGGGATTTCCAACATCCTTGCCATAAGACTATGGATCTAAAGACTGAACTAAGAAAAGATGCATGGAGGGAAATGGTTCAGTGGCAGTGAGTGCAGTAGGAGGCTCATGAAAATCAGATTGAGTTCTCCTAGTATCAGCTGGATCACCAACAAGATCCCTTGCATCCTAAAGAGTAGTCTGGGCCCACTTGGGCCTCAACTATGGCTCTGCATCTGCATCTAGATGCACTGTCTGTATTTGACTGTACTGACTATGTATCTAGATAATCTGAATCCTCTGAATTAGAACTCTCGTCTGAAGAAGAGTCATCATGTGCATGTTGATCATCTCGGATAGGTGGAAGAATCAAGGTGTTTGCATGCAGTTGCTGAGGTACATGCGAGACACTTTCCTCGAATTGGACACTTCTCTCAATGATGAGCCGGTCTAAGGAAAGATCAATAAGTCTGTATGCCTTCACATCGTCGGGGTATCCAACAAAGATACACTCGATGTTCTATGGATCAAGTGCCTTCCTCTTTTCAGAGGGAATCCGGGCCCATGCACGTGAACAAAAAATATGAAAGTGGATCACTTCCGGTTTGAGGCCGCTCCAAGCCTCGTAGGGGGTCTTATCCTTGAAAGATCTATGGGGAGATCTGTTTTGTATGTAGGTTGCACAATTAAGTGCTTCAACCCATAGTCTCTGTGGTAGTGACTTTGCATGTAGCATGCAAAATGCCATCTCTTTTAGAGATCTATTTTCCCACTCAACAACTCTGTTTTGCTATAGAGTATAAGGAACTGTGTGCTGCAACTGAATCCCTGCACAATTAAGTGTTTCGACCCATAGTCTCTGTGGTAGTGACTTTGCATGTAGCATGCAAAATTCCATCTCTTTTAGAGATCCATTTTTTCGCTCAACAACTCCGTTTTTCTACAGAGTATAGGGAATTGTGTGTTGCAACTGAATCCTTGCCTCATGACAAAGATTATGAATCTCATGATTGACATACTCTCCCCTGTTATCAGTTCAAAGGATTTTTATTTTCTTTCTGGACTATGTTTCAACAAGGGCTTTGAAATATTTGAGGTGTTGAAAGACCTCATATTTTTGCCTCAGAAAGTAAATCCATGTGAAACATGAGAAACCATCAACAAAAATGAGAACAAAGCTCTCTTTTCTGATTGATGGATGCAAAAAAGGACCCATGAGGTCACTATGGATAAGATTTAAAAGAGAGGAAGCTCTCTGAGTCTTTCCTTTGTTGAATTTATCTTGAGGGTGTTTTCCAAGAACAAATCCCTCACAGATTCCTTTGGAGAAATGGATGTCTGGTAGACCATCAACCAATATTTTATTTCTAAGCTGTTGAATATATTTGAAATTCAAATGCCCGAACCTTTCGTGCCATATCCTACTATTTTCATCAGCATGGGTAAGCAGTAAAGCAAAATTTGGTTCAATAAATTGAGAAAATGTATACAATCTAGATTGATAATTTACCTCACCGGTAGAAACCCTGGAATTGGTTTGCATGTCATAGATGTCCACTGCATTGGGTGTGAATATGAATTTCTTTCTAGTGCCAAAATTCTTCATCTGATACATAGAGGGAATATTGAAAAAAAGTTTGGGGACGTGCAACACATTCTCGAAGCTTCTGTTGGTGAGTTCAATCCTTCCTTTTTCGACGACCTCGACTGGAGAGTTGTCCACCATCAGAATAGGAGGACCTTTGCATGCATCCAATGAAAAATAGTTTGCTTTTGTGGAAGCCATGTGTTGTGATTCTCCCAAATCTACAATCCAAGCATCGAGAGAGGAGTTGATGGAAATCAAGGAATGGATAGAATTGCCTTTCTTGGGATTCTAATCTTCTGGCTTCTTCTTCTTGTCACCTGTTGGATGCAGACCTAGTCAGGAGAAAATACTATTTTTGGGAAGAGAAGCATGAAAGGAGGAAATGACAACTGGAAGAAAAAGAAACAAATGTAAGGGAAGTAGGCGAGGCACGCATGCAAGGAAGAACTAACGATGCTAGGGTTAGGGGTTTTGTAATGTATTGTAATGGTTGATGAGCCAAGAATATAAATAGGTAGTACTTAGAGGAAGGGAAGATATACATGCCGACTGAGGAAGAGATTTGTAAGAACTATACAATTGGGTAAGCTGGTGAGGTAGGGAAGTAGTGAGCCACTCGATCCTGAGGGTTAGATCGCAGGCTGAGGAGTCTGGTGTGATCTAGTCAACCTCACAGGGATCGAGGAGCCTGTTAGAGGGAGTAAGATCTAAGATTGTAAACACATGCGGTGTGACATATTATTGAACCATAATAAAGATCTTGAGAGCCAGATCTTTGTGGACGTAGCCCAGGAGGGGGTGAACCACGACAACACCTGTGTTATGTGATTGAATATATGCATCTTTATTGTCGTTAAATGGTGAATGTTAGATGAATGAATTAACTAGTTAGATATGGCATTTCACATGCATGAATATAATGACTTTTATAATCAGATGTTAGAATGAATAAATAAAGATTACAAGATACAACCGTAGATCTCCACTCATTCCCGGGTTGCAAACAACTGAGTATTGCAACCACCTATAGAGCTGTCTCGGGTGAGACTATGCAACACACCCTCTGTGTTGCGTTGCCTTCTGGTCTTCTAGAAGGGCCAATGGTTTTAGAGGGATTTTGTTGGGAGCTTATCAAATCTGAACTAGGGTCAATCTATGATAGTAAGGTAGGATCAGAATAACCCATAAAGAATCCTAAGTAGTAAAGTAGAGACAAAAAATACCAATAAATGGTTTTGTTTCCGGTTGGTTGGAAAAGAATGGGATTGAGTATATGATATTTGCGGAAGATGAATTAAATAAATGACAAACCAAACAACAAGACGTTGAGAGAATGAGAATATAAAAGGGGATGTTGAGATCGTTGAATCCACCGAAGGCAAAGATAGAGAGCTGGTTGGAAACAAAGGAGCCAAAGTTTGCGCAGAAAGATAACATAAACCCGAAGTTGACACCACACAAATATCTGGACAAGTACATATTCAACGACTTGCATGAAGTATTTTTCTGTGATTTCCCGCATGTATTGCAGGAGTGGATAAAAAGGTTGAAATACAACCATCCCACAAATCGGATCAGGCAACTAGAGTGGAATCCTAAGAGATCATGTAGTTACAATGAGTTGATAATAAGTTTACACGGGCAATAGATTTCTGGTTAGACAACATTGTTGTAGGATTTATCATAGAATTTGCAGTAGATACAACAAAGTCTTACACTGCGACATAATAAGAGTTTTTAAAGGGACCTCGAGGTAGGTACATCATATCATTACATACTTCTATTAAGATATTACTATATAACAAAGGTGTAATGACAATGGATTCAGACAACTAAATCTTCCTTGCGTGCATGGGGGAAGGGGGGAAGCACTGACAAGAGAAGGAGGAATGGAAGAATAAATGGATAAAGGAAAGAAGGAGGAGGCCTTGGACCCAATTATGATGAACGAATACCAGATCAAGCGGATCATGGAAACAACTGGAAAAATGTGTAGTGGAGTACCCTACCAATATAAGGTGAACACCAAGAAGAGAGTCGTAGTCATTGGGGAAGGCTTGGAAAGTGATGAAGAAGAGGTAGAGGGTCTCTGGGCTGTGGAGCAGATTGAGGAAATCCTGCGCGCGACATATGAGATAAAGATGAGAGGTCCAACAGTGGGAATAGAAGGCAACACTACTATCCATATTAATGTTAGTGTGGAAACCATAAACCCATGTGCGACTAATACACCAAGAAGAACACCAACATTTAGAAAATCGAATTTCAAGAGAAGGAAGACAACAATATGTACATATACACAAGGAACAACAACTAGGGGAGCCAGTTCATGAAGCATCAATCAAGTATCTACATCGCGCGGAGGTAGTAGTTCAACATTCAGGATGGCAGGACATGATCCCACCATCATGTTACCAGAGTTGAAAGGAGAAGCGTCGGGGGACTCTGAGAAGCACTTGTTCATTTGTGAAAAGATATGGGAAGCGAAACATACCACAAATGAGGACACTAAACTTGCGCAGTTATCTATCATGCTAAGAGATCGCACACTGGTTTGGTACATGATTTTAGCTGCAAACAGTCCGCTAGGGACAACTCGAATGATTGGATATATCAAAAAGCTCTTGATAAATGAATTCCAGAAGCCTAGTTTAGAGGATCAATACATGAATGAACTGATAGATATTAGATAGAAACCAAGAGAATCTGTATGTGAGATTGACCAAAGATTCAAACGATTGAAGGGAAAGCTAAAGTACGTCATGACATGTATGCAACATAGGCATCTATTCGTCAATTCACTACTACCACACTTGAAATACCCAGTTCCAGACACGGGCAAAGGATCTACATGAAACCCTACAACTGGAAGAGAGCCAATATTAGAAGACAAATCCAACCATAGAGGAGCTGAAGGAGGATCTAAAGAACTTAACATTCCAGTTAAAGTAGAACAAAGGTAAGGACAAAGAGAAGTTGTTTGGTGTACCACATGTAGGACAGAAGGACACCATAAGAATGAATGTCCAACATTCACGTAGTACATGGCAGCAGGAATGTGAAACCCGTTGCGAACAAGAAGACTATGGTGTGAGATATGTAAGAAACAGGGGCATGATCCATATCACTTCCCAATGATGCAGAAGTACGAGACAGTTCCTAAGAGCTCATATTGCAACTTTTTCAAGTCAGTAGGTGATGATGAAAAATATTGCATAACCATGGACCTCATGAGGGAAAGAACATCAGATGCTTACAGGGTGCAGGAAGAAATGATGACCGGGCAAGCCGCACCATAGTTTAACCAAGTACCAACCCCGTATAACACTATGCAACAACAATATAACACTATGAAACAACAATATAACACTGCGCAGAAGCAATACAATACCGTACAACCACACTATAATCCCTTGCAGTATAACCAAACACCTTAGTACAATGCACCACGAGGGGATTAAGATAGCTATAGAGGTGGAGGAAGAGAAAGAGGAGGCTTTGGAAGAGGCAGAGGATGAGTGGTATGCCACAACAGTCGACAACCAGGACACTATGCAAGAGAATGTCCACTCCCACTTGTGATATGTATGTATTGTCGCGCATCATATCATGACACAGAAGAATGTCCTACACTATTAGGGAAGATCTAGGAAAAGACAAATCAGAACAATCATAATGTTAAGTGGATTTCGACAGAAGCAAGGGATGAAGGAAGAAACATCAACATAGTTACGCGGGGAGGAGCTAAGATAGGAAACAATGCAGTAAGACAAGAGCCAACACAACACCAATGGGTGAAGAAAAATTCCAAGCCAAAGAAGCAATTTGATGCGCAGAATGAAAAGGAGATATTCAAGCATGCCATACAAGAATTATTGAAGCTAGACATTGCATCAACATCAACTGTGCATCATAATAAGGAAGTACCAACATACAAGATTCCTCCATCGCTGGATCACACCAAAGAAACACAACCCCTGGGACAAGTCAATACGATTAAGGGTTTTTGACAATCCTGTCTTAAACTACTAAATGATCCATCATCTGTTAAAGTATTACAAAATATGCTAGAAAGATGTAGCATAGAGGCAGAAGGAAAGCTAGAACATAAAACAATTAATCATTTTCATACAAGGAGGAGAACAAACAAAGAATTCAGATTGAACACCAACATTGGCGATTTCAACATGGGAGATATTATACGGGATTTAGGATTTGAAGTAAATGTTCTACCCAATAAGACATGGCAATGTATGGGAGAACCCACATTAGGATATTCACTTGTTCAACTGAAACTAGCAAATCAATATAGAGTACTACCAATTGGAAGACTAAAAGGAGTGACAATAGATCTGGATGGAGTACGTTCTAAGGACGATTTCAAAGTAATAGAGATAATGTACGTTCTAAAGCCGATTTTGAAGTAATAGAGAAGTGGATGGAACAACACCTTAGCCGACATTGCTTGGCTTGGATTGGGTGTTTGAAAATCAGGACATAATCAATTTAAAGATGAGGAATATGACATTCGATTCAGGAGAATACAAAGTCATTGCGCCATTGGACCCATCAGAAGGGGAAAGGTTTGTAGAACCTACTTGCTTGGACCTGGAGGAAATTAACCAGTTGTACATAAAAACCGCGTGAGAAGAAGATTATGTGAACCCAATTGTAGATGGGGTACTCAGTTGGAGAAGAATCACCTCATGTGCGTCAAACTTAGATACGGTCTTAGATAATTGGCAGAAGAGGTTACACGAAGTCTCCACAAGAAGATGCACAAAAATAGACCGTGTAGTAAGTTGGGTAGGTAAGGAGATAAGGGAACCTCCCAGCTTCCATGGGGTGAATGACTTAGAATCATTCTTAACACGATACAAAGATGAAGTTTTAGAAAATAAAAGGCTCTTAGCCCTGGATATAGCACTCAAGGCAACACCTTCCAGATGGTGGGGTGTGCACAAAGAAATAGTTAAGGACTGATACCAATGTAAGCAGTTACTGCGCATTAGGTTTAGCGAAGAACAAGGAAGAAGCCAATTGCATAATATGACGGACAGGGGGCACAAACAAAACACTTGGAAAAGTGCAGAACACTATGGAGGATGACACCATCGGAGGAATGGCCTCATCATTTTGTTCACACATTAGAAGGGATTCCAACAAACTGGTATACAGACTAGGAATTACGCATAGGAACTACAAACTAGACAATATTACAACATAAATTTATAGTCACTTTCTCATTCAAGCATGAGAACCCAAACATAGACTCATAACTTAAACACATCAGAGGGGTGATATTCATCAAAGATCCGGAAGTTGAACTCATGACAAAAGAACAACAACAAAACATACAGATAGTAAAAGAACTATTGTCATGCTACCATGTGCAGGAAGAAGCACCAAATGAAGATGATCCACATAACATCCAGATTGCAGAAGTTGAAGGTGAAAGAGAAGTGGAAGGTCCACCTCTGGAATCAGAAGTATTTGCTATGCCGATCAAGGTGAAGAAATTCAACATTTGGACACTTGAGAATCCCAAAATGGCTAGCATTCGAGACTACTAGGTGAACAAACAATGGAAAGCATAACATAGTTACTGTGCGAGTACACCGACCTGTTCCCAACAACGTTCACATAAATGAAAGGTATAACAAGAGAGCTAGGTGAAATGAAAAAACCTCTCAGAGCTGAGGCAAGACCGATCAGACAAAGACCATACAAACTAAACCCTATATATAAGAAAAAATTCAAAGCTGAAATTGATAGGATGTTGGAGGCTGGAATCATAGAACCTGTAGAGGAATTTGAATGGGTAAGCCCTATGGTAGTTCAAGAGAAAAAATAGGGAGGGATAAGGATATGTGTCAACCCAAGGAAGCTGGATGACGAATGCCTACATGACTCGTGTTATAGAAAGATTTGCCTCACCCCATGCAATTTGGCACAAAAGACCTGTTTCCATTTCCCTATGCAGACTTGAAGTCCCTTTTTGCAAATACTAGAGCTAAAAACATAATTTTTCCACATATATGTGCCCTGCCTATATTACAACATGTGTATACGGAGGTTGCGCCACTACAACCTGTGTACATCGGGAAATGTGCCCAAAATTAAAAAAATGGTGTCGGGTTTCCATGTCACGTCATGAGATCTATGATCCTTGACCTTCCATATAGTGGAAACGTTATGACTTGGCCCTTCAGTTCCACTTGAAGGCTATAAATGGGCCAAATATGAGCTATGGAAAAGAGAAGAAAGAATTCAACTTTGAGAGAAAAGTTACTCTGGAGAAATTATTGACTTCACATTGAGTCTGCATCCCTTTGTCCTTTAAGTCTGAAAACATTATTCAACCCCCAAGCTCTTCCCTTATTGATTGAGAACTCCTTAGTCTCTCTTATATGAGCTTACCTTTGGTGGAGGATTGAAGTGGTGGAGGCCAAGATGGAAGGAACTTAGTTTTTCGGTTCCAAACTGTGCCAACACAGAGGTTTGTAACTCATTCATTTCTGCCAATTACATCTTAATAGAAATACTCTTTTCTCGTCCAATTAATATCTTGCAAATATTTGAATGATTATTCCATGGGTGTATTTGTTATGAATGCTGATGGATTATGCTATTGAATGTGCTAACATTATATATTATTACCATATGCTTGCGTTGCTTGGTTGTTGAGGACTAGTTGCAGGTATATTGCTTTGGGTCAATTGCTCAATGGTAGACTTCATTGAAAATCTGGACGAGGTAGGCCTCTTATCTTGTCTCCTTATCATATTTGTTTATATAGCATACTTGATATTAGAGTTGATTTCTGCAACCATTTCCGTTTATTGTGGTTTACCCCTAGTCATAGAGAGATTTTCCTCGTGACAGAATTGGCGACCATACTGGGGATAAAATATTCTTTTTTGGGGTTTGGAGTATTTTTCTCCTTATATTGCTCTCGTTCATATTGATTTTCTTGTCATATGATTGCTTGACAACCTCTGTTCACTCTGGGTCTGAGTTTTTCAGCCTTCTCCTTAGCCTAGTTGTGTTTTAACACATATAAACGGGTTTTTGCTTGACAGATGCATACATATGCGTGATGTACTTCTGTAAGCTGCGTACATACGCGCTTTTCCCTTGAACAATCACATACATCAAACTTTGTTTCTTTATTGTTGGGTTTGGTGGTTGTTGGGTAGGTTTTGATGATTTCTGATTCTTCTTGGGTCTCTTCGGTGACTGGTAAGTGTATGTGGAATGACAAAAAACTTGTCTTTGGTTGAATTTTTGGGCGGTGCCTTCCTCATCATCTTTTCATTTTGATTGTCCTTGCACCTTGGGCTGGGTGTTTTGCTCCTTCATATCCTACTTGGGTTGTCTCTATTTATACACACTAGAGTATTTTATATCAAGTTGTTGTTCAATCCTTGCATTTTCTTTTTCTTATATTGAAAATACAAAAATATTAGGCATTTTGCATTGATTGGTGTTTTGATCTTTTGAGTCTTTGTCATTTATCTTAGTGCATGTAAAGAAAGATTGCATTTTATTTAGAATTGCATAATTGAATTGAAAATTGCATTTTTGAGAAGCATATCATTCATTGGAAATTGAAGTTAGGACTTTGCATTGTATTCCTATTCATTTATTTTACTTGCTGAGTCATAACATCACTAGTTTCACGACCGCATGTTTTGAGTAAGCACAACCACTAAAATTAATGCTATAATTTAAAATTGATTAGTAACGATTTTATTTTTTAAGGTGCACAAACTAGCTTAGGATTTATAGCCTTGGAATAGGATTTTGTGAGTAAACTTCTCCAAGGCTATTAAATCAACATATGTGTCTAACTAAGGGAGTGGAGAAATCCATTGTATAATCGATAAGATTAGGAGTCTCTGCTTACATTGGAGTTAAGCACGAGGTCGCATGACATTGGTTGAAGGGATATCCCCCCGATACCTTCTTAGCATCAGAGATATTTATGGGGATCTATTCGTATCTGGGGATATTGCTAGTGCCCTTACCTCCGTGAGAGGTGGTGCTTTCAAGGTTTCAGGATTTTCTACCCTGCCCATACGGTGGACCTAACTTATGACTGCTCTCCTGTGCATCGGTTATATTGTGGTTGATTAGTTTCTTGAGTTAGGTGCCATATAGGTTACTTGCATGGGTTATTCTATAGGTACCCTAGGTTATATAAGGGTCAGACAACACACAACCTTTATGGAGGATTACCTCTCCAGGGGGATCTGACTGACTGGTTGTTAAGCCCATGAGGGCCCTTATAATTGATTATGTTTCCTCCAATCTTTAGCAGCAGAGTCTCAGGCCCCTATTGGGCGAGGCATACCTACTTTAGAAAGGGAGGTCCCTTTCAACCACTTTATCATGTTGGTGTGCATATTGGTCGTTTGATTATTTTTGGTGTGCTCTTTGATTACTAGTTGGCCTTAGGATTTGTTTTTTATATCTTGAATCTTTAGTCATCATGGAGCCATACCAACTTCCCCACAAGTCTCTTCACTTGTTACAAGTACCATCGAGTTTTGAGTCTTTTCCTTCTAAAAGGCACAGAGTTATTAAACGTGGTACACACACCTATACTTATCAGACTTTTGATTCTACAAGGATGAGTACTGAACCGAGTCATCAAGATACTAGGAGCCTTTCGACTCCCACACCTACTATAGTCAATGGTACCCCTTCAACTCCTTCAACCCCAATGGTTGTAGTGTCGGGGAAACCTATCATCACCGTTGCCCGTCCTATACTGAACACTCAACCTATTGCCACGAACCCATTTGGGTCGCTTGGTCATTCACCAGGCTATAATGTTCAGTCCATCCCTATGGCCTATAGTCCCTTTTCCTACAGTATGACGAATTTTACTTCACATTTTTCAAACTCCATCCTAGCTACTGGCCGTAATGCTAGCATTGGAATTGGGGGCACAACTCCTCCTTATAATCCTTTCTCATTTGGTGGCACTCAGGTCCCTCAAATGAATCCTACCATGGGAGGCATTCCTTATTTTAACCTCGGGTCTAATCCTGTTACTTTTGGATGGAGTAACCAACCTGGTGGACAAGCTATTGCTTATGGTCTGTCCTTTACACCCACCTCCTCTATGTTGATTATGAACAACACGTTTGGCATGACGAATCCACCTTTATCCTCTAGATTCACACCCATAGGAGGTCAGTTTCACACCTTGGGCAACCCCCAACCTGGGTCCACTCTGGCTGGGGGAAGTTTTTATAACCCTCATCAGAACATTCCTACTGGAATGATTCCCAACCAACCCCTTATGAATCAGCCTGGAGGAGGGTCTTACAATCCTGAACATGGCCATGGTGCTTACCAGAACTCTAGATGGGTTGCAATTCCCCAATCACAATCTTTCTAGGGAGCTTGGGGCCAGATGCCGCAACCCCTTCTCCCTTTTTTGGCCACACTCAATATGTCAGACTTGTCTAAGTTGATGAATGACCCTATGTGTCATGATCCTACATGCCCCCCCCCCGTTCCCACCAAGATTCCTTTGGATATTTTGAAATTCGAAGGCAAGAATGGGGAGGATCCTGGTGATCCCGTTACCACCTTTCACCTATGGTGCTCTTCAAATTCCCTTAATGATGATTCCATTCGGTTAAGATTGTTTCAACGCACCCTCATGGGGGTTGCCACGAAATGGTATATTGAGCTACCTAGGGGGGCATACAAGACCTTTATTCAGATGGTTTTAGTCTTCCTTAACCACTTCCAATTGCCATTTTGTTACGATACTTACCTATAACTTCTGTTGACCTTACACCAGGACAAAGCCACTCATATATCGGATCACATCCAAGAGTGGTGTAGACGAAAGAGGTTGATAAAGACCTGTATACCCCCAAAATTCCTGTTAGAGAGGTTCCTTAAGTATCTACAACCTCCTATTTCGAAGGATGTTGCTACATCTAGGGTTACATCTAAGGAAGAAGCGATTTTCAAAGCCCAACAGTTAGATCTTATATATGCTCAGTATGGGATGCTATACAAGATTCTTCCTGACACATCGAGGTCGAACTATGACCCTAGACAAAATCCTGAGCCTCATGCCGATGGCATTGTAGGCTCCGCCAATGTGAAATCCATAGACTCGGTGACAAGCCATTTGAAAGAGTTGTCTCTAAACCAGTCTTTAGGAGGGCCAAATTTGTCTGTGTCTTCCAACCCCACTCATTAAATGGATGTACATTCCATGCAATCGTTGACCGACCCAAATGGTAACCAACAACCAGGCGGGAATAAGAAGAAAGGACGTAATAATAATCGTAAGGGTGGGAAGAATAATAAACCCAAGGACAATGGTAATAATGAGAAGATGAATAATAATGTTGGTGAGGGCAAGAGAGAAAGGTGTATGGTGAAGTTTCTTTGTAAGATTTGTACAAATGATCACATTACTCATTTATACCCCAAACTTGCGGAAGCTGCGAGGATCTTATCTCTACCGCCCGTTGTTCTAACAAATCCTTTCCCACATAACCAGCACATGGCCTCGAGCTCCTCAAATGTCGTAAATGTGGTCGGTGGGAGTCAAAACCCACTGGCACAAGACGATGACCGTTTATGCATCAATATGGTCAAATCTAAGGTTAATGTAGCCACTCGATCTCACGTTTACAGTTCTCCACAAATTATACCTGGTCTAGAGTCTCCTCCTCCTTCGGAGATGCCCTTGCAGATTGAAAAACCAGAGCCACCGCCTTGTATTCCAAAAGAAGTACTCAAGCACTCTACCCACAATCCTAATGCTAGAGCCGCCCACAATTACTCTATTTTTGAGGACCTGGGTCAAACCCCTTGTGTGATGTCATCTCTAGAGGTACTCTAGACATGTCCTTCACAGAGGAATTCCTTGCTACCTGCTTTAGGAGCTCTAGATCCCAGTGGCTCGAAAGTTATCAAGTTTGACATCACATATGTGAAGCCTCTCTTTCCTTACCATGTGGCATTCCAAATCCACGTGGGTTACTCGAAGTATACCATCAAGCGTACTTTTGTGGATGAAGGCGCTGCAACATGTTTGATGTCCCTGGTTTATTGGAAAGCCCTTGACTCGCCGACTATATCTCATTCTCCTACCACGTTGAGTGATTTTGACGGTTGTTCCTTCCACCCTCACGGTATTCTTCCTGCCTTTCAGGTCCAGTTAGGTGGGAAGACGGTATAGGGGGATGTCGAGGTGGTTGATGCACCCCTCGATTATAACTTGTTACTAGGACAAAATTGGACTTACGCTATGACTGCCATCGTATCACCTGTCTTTCGTATTCTTTGTTTTTCTGACGATGGGAAGATCTTGACAATAGATTAATTGTCCTTTGTGTATGCTAGCCTCAGTGCATCTGTTGGACCGTCAATCCCCGTGGTCGACAATTATTAGCCGACAATTGAGAATATCGGTGTCAGAATGTATTCATCCCTTATGGGTACCTTCAACTTGATGGCACTGATTCACCATATTTACACCATGTCTAGTAGGCCCATTTCATCAAAGAGGTCTGTTCCTTTCTGCACTTCCTATTTTAACGATCCTTGGACCCTATCTTCCTCGACTGTGTCTTTTGAAGGTCAGTCACATGCTGGAATGACCATGCCACTATCGAAAACAGAGATAACGTATCAAGTTGTTCTTGACTCTTCCGCCAATCCTGATCCTATTACCTCGCAGACAAAACAAGAGGATCCTATTCTTAAGCCCATGTGGGCCACTTCATCATCTTTCTCACATGACTACCTCGATGAGACTTTGCCCTCGAATGAAGCTATCATCGAGGCCATGAATTGTTCTGATAAACCTTGGGATGATATGCATCATCGCTCTTATTTTCTCCCAGAGCTTGCTAGAATCGAAAAAGATGACTTTCGATCTACTCTAAGTGATATAGTTGGTCACGCCATAGTTCCACTTGATACGTAGGACATTTATGCCAAAGGAAATATGGTGAGTATCTTCCCTACCATCACGATCGATATCTCTCATACCCATGGAAAGATTGAAAATGTACATATCGGTGCAGATTGTTGGCCAGAAGAAATCCTGATCTACACCAAACTCTTCAAGGAATTCCAAGATGTATTCGCTTGGTCATATGAAGAGATGCCAGGAATCGACCCTCGAATTGTCGAACATGAGATCAAAACTTACTCGTATGCTAAGCCTGTTCGACAACATCTTAGAGCTGTCAATCCCCAGAAGGCCCCTGCTATTAAGGCAGAGGTAGATAAACTGCTTAATGCTGGCTTCATCTACCTGGTTCCCTTGACTGAATGGGTATCCAATCCTGTTCCTGTGAATACGAATCAAGGAACCATCTGTGTATGCATGGATTTTTGTGACCTGAACAAGGCCTGTCCTAAAGACAACTTCCCGTCATCTTTTATCGATCAGATCCTCAACGAGTGTGAGGAAAGAATTTTTTTTTCTTTCATGAACAGATTCTTAGGGTATAAACAAATTCCAATTAAACCCGAGGATAAACATAAGACATAATTTATTTGTCCTTGGGGTACTTTCGCATACCGAAAGATGTCTTTCAGCCTTAAAAATGCTAGAGAAACCTTTCAACGTGCTATGATGTTCACATTCCACGATCTTAAGCATATATTCAAAGCTTATCTTGACGATCTTGCTGCTCACTCTTGTAAGAGAGTGGATCACCCAAAGCAACTTTGGTTAGTTTTTGAAAGATGTTGCCATTATCACATTCGATTGAACCCTCATAAATGCATATTTTGCATTAGGTCTGGACGTCTTCTAGGATTTTTAGTCTTTAATACTAGGATCATGGTAGATCCGTTAAAGGTTGAGGAAATACTTCGATTTCCTTCCCCACACACTATTCGACAACTTCAAGGTTTACAGGGGAAAGATAACTTTTGACACTGGTTTATAGTGAACTATGCCAATATTACTAAGGGTTTCATGTGTCTCTTGAAGAAGGACACCTCTTTTGTCTGGGATGAGTGATCCTAGGAGTCCTTTGATGCTTTGAAGAAAGCCTTGGTCTCGACACCTCCGCTGAAGTCTCCTAACTACAATAGAGATTACTTGCTTTATGTCACCGCATCTGAAGAGACGATTGGTATGGTATTGGTTCAGGAGAATGATGAGCTTCAGGAGGATGTCATCTACTATCTTAGTCAAAACTTAGTCGGTCATGAGCTCAAATATTCTCACGTTGAAAAGCTAGCTTTGGATGTCGTTCATGCAGTCCAACGATTACGCTATTATATATTGTTTTGAAAAACTATTGTGGTTGCCGATGTCAATCCATTTCAATATGTCCTTACCAGGCGTATCATAGGGGAAAAGTACAATAAATGGATTGTAATTTTACAAGAATTCGATCTCGATTTCGCTTCTGCGAAATCCAAGAAATCACTAGTCTTTGCAGAGTTAATATTCGACTTCCCACATTGGATGAGGATATTATTCATGTTGATTCTTTTGCGGATGAACACATTTTCCTTGTCTCGTCATCCGACCCTTGGTATGGAGACATTTTTCTCTATCTTCAAACTTTTAAGTTCCCTCAGCATCTCTCGCGAGATGACCGACGACATATACGATACCAAACTAAGAATTACCTTATTGTCACAGACACTCTGTATCGTCGAGGAATAGACAATATTTTACGTCGTTGTTTAAATCACGAAGAGGCCAAGTCGGTTCTAAACAATTGCCACAATGGGGCTTGTGGTGGTCATCTATCCGGGCTTGCGACAACCCAGAGAATTTTGCAAGCCAGTTATTTTTGGCTGTCTATATTTAAAGATTGCATTGAAGCGGTCAAGAAGTGTCACCTCTGCCAGGTGTTCACTCGAAAAATGCGCTCACACCCAACCCCTCTCCATCCAGTCATTACTGTCGGTCCCTTCACCAAGTGGGGGGTGGAATTTGTGGTTTGCAACCCAACTTCATCTTGGGGGCATCATCAAATTATTGTGGCCATAGACTAATTTACTAAGTGGGTCGAGGCCATGCTTATAGTTAAATCTAACGGGAAGACTGCCGCCTTCTTCGTATTCAATCAAATTATCGCCAGGTTTGGCATCTCGAGTGAGATTGTCACTGATCATGGAAGTCACTTTCATAATGAAATGATGAAAGAGCTAGCATCTAAACTGAGGTTTAAGCATGGTCATTCTTCCCCTTACTACCCCTAGGCAAATGGACGAGTAGAGGCCGTAAACAAATCTCTCAAGACCATTTTTCAGAAAACTGTCATCCAAAGCAAATATGACTGACATATCATGCTATATCCCGCACTTTGGGCATACCGAACCTTGGTCAATACTGCCACTAGATTTTCTCCTTTCCAGTTAGTACATGGTGTGGAGTCGATCTTACCTATCGAATGCGAAATCCCTTCTCTTAGATTGGCAATTGTGCTCCTACTTGACACTTCCAATCTCGAACGATGCCTCGTGCACCTAGAGAGCCTTGACGAGCAGCTTTGAGATGCCTCTACAACTATCGAAGCGAATAAAAGACATGTCAAGGTCCAATATGATAAGTCTATCTGTCCTCGGTTATACGCTGAGGGTGACTTGGTCCTATTATATGATCAAGCCAAAGAATCACCGGGGGTAGGCAAGTTCAAACCCATGTGGCACGGTCCCTATATCGTGCAAGTGTATTAGAAAAAGGAGCCTATGAACTAGAAGATTATGAAGGGAACATGTTGGCCGAGCCCAGGAATGGGTTCTAATTGAAAAAATATTACGCTTGAGCCTCAAAATTGGACGTAACTTTTTGTATACTAATGTAATTTAGTGTATATATCTTTTCCCTTTATTTCTTCCCTTCAACTTCCTTATCAAGTTTTCCTTTGGTTGGCAAATGTCAACAGAGTCTTCAGTCTACTTAAGATTCGCAGACAGAGCCAGTCTTCATACATAGAACTTGTCTTCTGTCACTTGGGTGGTTTACTCACCCGAGGTTCTACCTATGTCTTCAGGTGGCGTATGCCTAGGGCCATCCACGAATAATGTGGCCAAAAATAGCGTCGTTATAGAAATTTTGCGCGATGCCATTTCACATGGTATTTTCTCTTTGGAGGTTTGATTGGATTCCCAGTTAGTATTATGTTAGTTGAATGACAGTTACTGTGTGCGTGACCCTACGTTACTCTGACGATTCCCGCGAGTACGCCTTTTAGAATGACTTTTTGATTTTATTACTTATCATCACATACCTAGGATTTCTAATTATGTATCTGATGCATATGCTAATTTCATTTTAGATTGGCATTTGTCACATAACTAAAGAAAATAAAACATTCTTATAAAGGTACACATTGTAACATAAGTAAAGCCGAAGAACCATGTTTTTATATATATTTCAAAAACATTGATGTTTATAGTACAAAATTGGGGCTAACACCCTCAATACACATATACAACTGATAATACAAAAATCACGACATCTACGTCTGTGGCTCCAGATGTCGGTCATGATAACAAACTATGACATTTGCGAGACATAGAAAGAGTCACACCCAAGATCTGGGCATGCCTACCTCATGTCGCTGCATAGCCTACGAGAAATCCTCCACCTGAACCATCATAATCCTTTGCGTCAAATGAGACAGGTTTCCCTACACATTTTGAAGGATTTTCTCTGCTTCTCCTCCCGCCGCCTCATCTCCCTAGTGCCTCCGACGATGTCGTTGAAGCCCATCTAATTGTCGTGGACCTACGTCCACGTCACATACATGTCTAATTAGTACTTAAACATCATCCAAAAATATTTTTGTTTTCCTATACAAAAATACAAAAAAATGAAATATTTAAAAAACTTTGACATACCTATGTCCCCGTAGGCGGTCCCTAGTGGTAATGGCATGTCAGGGTCCCCTTTGAAGTCAATCCCTGCATAGGGGTAGTCATCCAGAGCAATGAGTCTTCACCAGTAAAAGAAATCATCATTATAGGGTGTGGGTACCCTACCTCCCCTTTGCCGTCTCATCACCTCGGTCCACCATGCCATGGCTGGATCGAGAGGCCCTCGTGGAAGGATCTCAACTCTAGGTCCCAAACCTAGAACCCGCTCGAAGAAAAGCTACACATAATGGAAACAAACCCGAAGTTCCTCTTACCACCCTGTTTTCATTCTGTCAACTCCCTCTTCATGTTATCCAATAGTGAGGTGCACCAGTCATACACCATGGGTCTCAATAAATCTATGGAGTAGAACATAAGTGGCCTCGATGCCTGGTGCAATGAGGTCGATCCTGTGATTCGTGTCAAAACGAGGACAACAATCTTGAGGTTGTTTACCGCTCGGATGGGGAGTTGACTCCCGACCTTCTCGGTCCCTGCAATGTAATGATCAACTATGTATTCTTCTATCTTCATACCGCTCCCAGCTCCCTAGGATTTGAGGTTGACCACCTCACCCCGATGTGACAACCCCGTCAAGAAATAGATATCCTTGAATTCAATCCTTAATGGTTGCCATCAAGGTTGAATCTCTCACTTTCTGGATCCCAGTAATCCTCGAGCAACTGTAGCAAACTCACTTGGGCCCTCATCCATTTGAGAGCCCAAAAATTATACTAACCACAGATTCTTTTTAAGGCCATTTGGCCCCCTAGATCTCTTTCCACATCAACATCTACCTCCTCATGTTCCCTTTCTCTCCACTCTAGCACCATCTTGTAAGAGAAAGATCAATTTTCGAGTTAGCCTTCACTAAAAAACATTGTTTACGGACATATACATGGGATGCAGTGTTTACATCCGTGTCTAGGGTTTAGTATACATTTGTTATCTTTTAGAAAACCGCGTATAATCATGCACATATGCGACCCGATGAACAATATCCTGCATACACCTAAACTTCTAATTTGCACCCTAAATAACTTAAAATTTGAAACCTAAATACAAAATGTAATCCAATAAAAAGAAACATGAGGGGAAGAGTTATTACTTGGTCCAGACGGTCATTGATTCTGTCACTCGTAGCTCCCGCAATCACCAGTATAAGATCATAAGTAATTTGGTCCTAAATCCACTATTTGGGTAAAAAACTAAAATGGCATAGTAATTTTTTTTTTACTATTTATAGAAATTGTTTACCCACTTTGCATAGTTTCAGAAAATATTTTCTCCTAATGGACTAATACAACAATGGATTGAGTTTGTTTTAGTAGTTTTGTCCAGGGATTCTTTCGGTTTTCAACGTTATGTCGATCGTTCATAACTTCGGACAGGTATTTTCGCTACCCAACATATATGATAGGTATCATTTCCATCATGCACACTTGCATCATCCTATAGCTGTCACTCATATGCCTTAGGTACGAACCCATTTTTTAGCGACACACAACTTTCTATATGGTACTAGAAGTGTTGTTATCAAATGGCAGAGACTTACCAAACATGGGTACCCTAGTTAGATCCTCTGCTTCATTCGGTACCCATGTAGAGATTTTTCCATAGGAYCGAGAGTCCCTTATAGATAATACATGACTTTATGTTGAACCTCATTTCTCACTCATAAACATGTTGACCTATACCTAGAAGACTCCCAGGCGAGTTTGATTTAAGCTCTTTTCCGACTCATTTTCAAAAAACGAAAAGATTGCYGAGTGAACTTATMTCTTTCACACTTGTAAATCAGATTTGAAAGGACATCTATTTGGTACAAGTTTATCCCTTTTTCAAACCAAGTAGAATAAGATTATGAAAAATGACATTTTTTGGCGTTAAGTTGTGATTGCATCTCATGCCCTTGCTTGCAGTATTGAGCCTATTGTCGGTTCTCGCTTTGCGTTATAAACCATTTGCCTCAGCAGTTTTGCATCCTCAACCAAGCAGAGCCTTGTTTATATCCTTCGCAAATTGACACCCTATACCTAGGAGGGAACATTCCCACAAGTGTCTATCTCCCGCATGCACTTCCTTGCATTAAGCATAGGTATGTTCCATTGCTGGAACTAGTTTTTCTTACTTGTGACACTCGTTCCCTCCTCTGTATAATAACATTCATTTGAATATGAAAAAACAAAAAAAGATGGGCGGGAAGGAAGTATTATCTTATATTGGCAGCAGTCATGTCGCCTTTGAACAAAGCACAAATTTTTTTGAGTCCACTTGTCATCATAATTTTGGGTTTAGCATGGCCTTAGGAAGTTGAGCTCATTACAGAGAGTGTATTCCCCCGACTGGTTACTCTTCTAGTCCTTATGGAGAATTTGATTGATGCCTCCTGCATATTATGGTTTCATCATAGAGTCTATGATGTTCAAGTCTTCCATATGTCTCATGTTCTTGTTCAAAGGATGTCTATCAACCTGTGTCGACCATTCCTCAAAACTCTCGAATTTGAATTTTGTCCATACCCTCAGTTTGTCTCATTATCACATGAAGTTGTAGTCATATTGCACACCCTGTTCCTACTTTCATCATTGGTAGGTAACCTTGAACCTAGGAGTCAACATTTCATCATTGATCCTTGACTAGGTGGTTGGTTTCCCTTGTGTTCGACAACAAGACATCTATTCACACATTGGGATTCATGCAGTGTCTTGGATGCCATTAGCCTTATTGGTGGTTTCCTCACCTTTGTCAACAATTTTCCTCATTGGATGTTATTCAGAGGGTATTTTTCATGTACTGCTTGCACCTGGCACACGTGAAAGACACACAGGGCCGTTGGTTCGTGAACATGTTTTTCGTGTGATTTCCTCCAAATCATTAAGCTCCTACTTTTTACCTCGTGCTGAATGATGAGAGTTTCCTTAATGCTCTCCTTTTAGCGAGTCTCCTTCCATCAACTTCAACTTATCTATTCTGGAGACGAGACCTAGAGTCCTATGAGTACCTAAAGGCTTGCAGTCATTAGTGGCAGGTTCTCTCGCCATCGACAGTTGCAAATACATAAATGTCTCTTGATCGATGGATTCTTCAAGTGTTCGA
>SNQJ01S0062541.1:3048-26723 GCA_010110895.2 Picea sitchensis
CCACCTTCCAGCCCCTAATTCCTTGCCCACTCTGTGGATGCTCAGTCCCCCTTCACTCATTCATCATGGTCGGTCTGCACCTGGTGGTGTTTATATTTTATTAAGTCCTCTGCATGATTACATATACAATAGTAGGCTCCTGGCCTTCAATACTCGGGCTCCCTGGCCTAACAACACATAAGCCTCCAGCTTATGAAAACTTGGCTCACCAGCCTATAAAACATAATTACGATTACAATTCCTTTCCAAACATGGTTTACAATGGGGCTCGGCCTTGGGGACACTACAATCATGTTCTTGAGCATCCATGAATGTCATCTTGTAGAAAATTGGTCTCCTGGTAGGAATGGAAGGGGCTAACTCACTCTTCCCATATGAAGGTTGACTCCCCACACTGGAAGTATGTGAACTCTAATCATCCTTTAGGTGTTCACCCTTCAAATCCTCTCACTCCTCATCCTCTGCAGGTAACATCAAAACATGATCCAAGATTCCCTTGAATCCTCTTACAGTATTTCACTCCAACCTGTATATCCTATCATATATGACGCCAATGTTGAATATTATGTGAGGGATATATCCCTCTAAACATATGACTACCTTCCCTCTTTTGAAAGTAACAGAAAAACCCATGTCCTCCAAAAATAGAACTAAGAACAATTTATTCTTTAGTTTTGGTACATGCAACACATATGTCACCTCAAGAAAACCCATCCAATCTAGTTGGAACATGACTGCCCCAACTCTCTCTACATTGCACTTGGCATGAGTAGTAATCTCCAGATGCAGATTTGAGTTTGTTTCTGACCATATAGTGAATGAATTATGTGTCTCTTTCATATGACGAGAAGCCCCATTTTCCAAGTACCAATCACCCCCTGAGTTGGTGTTGGTAGAGAGGTAGGAGATCATCGATAATTTCTTCTCAAGTTTTTCTACAAACTCATCTAGTTATGTCTCTACTGATTTTTTCATCCACATCTTCCCTTTCCCCTTCGTCTTAGAACATTGTGATACATAGTGTTGATACTTGTGGCACATGGATCACTTGATTTTACTCAAGTCCTTCTTACCCGACTGTGAGGTTGAATCCTCACCGTTACCCTTGGAAGCCTTTCCTTTTACCTTTCTTTTATTATTGATAATATTGGTTATGGAGCCTGATTATGAGGGAATTGTATTATGACTATGGATCATCGCGAATATTGTATTCTGAAAGAGGAGATTGTGCGAGAAAGAAGAGGAATTTACAGTGGGTGTTTTGTTTGTTGTATCCCTTCACTTTGTTGGATAAAAAAAAGGATGGACCTCGAAATTTATTTGGTGGTCGTAGTTGTAACAACCCAGCTGTTATGACCACAAGGGACGATCAATAGGTAATATTTCTTTTGCATTAATTAAATTACCCCTTTTATTATTTGCGTTAGGAATTTAAATCATTTCCATGATAGAAATGTCATCGACACATCATACAATTTATTAAAAGAAAATATAATAATGCATTAACAATCAATAACGACACAAGGTCAGCGCGTCATCACCATAAATATGATACACATGTTGACGCACTAACACAATTAAATAAAAGAACATAATCATTGCATTCACATATTTAATAATAACGCATAGAACGTACAATTCATACATCACGTCGCACGTCATCACGTCACGATCAACAAAAACAACCACAACAAGGATTAAACATAACATAAATTTAACAGAACAACTCACCCAACTTATATTGGATGGTTAGGACCTCCATGACGCATAAGCAATGCTCAAGCCTAGTTTTCAATTGATTTTAACTATTTAAGGTCTCAGGGTTGGCGACTGTTCTGAGGAACAAAGAGGTGTGTACATGCCACTAACACAATCAAGTCCAAAACCAACTAGCTAAATCAACAACATCAACGATAATCAAGGGAAATAGTGTTCTTTCAAACAATCATACATCAAATAAATTTCCAAGGCACAGGAGAATTAATGACTAAACCATCATACTGAAATATAAGATAGAACACAATCTAATCAACTTTATTTATCGTGCAAAGTTAAATAACTCTAAAATAAACATGCATCCGCATAAACCATAGTGCTTGAGTAAAGGTCTACTTTTTTCATGGCGCAAAGGAAATACAATCACATAATTAATCATTCATCATCAATATTCAAGCATGCCAATAATCTAATTAATTTATTACAACATAATCCAAGGCACAAGGGTGATCTTCTAAATATTAACTTGTGCACCGAATAATCGATCAATCCTTTAGATATCAACAATTATCCAATGGTGCTAGAGAACACATTACTTAATCATTTCACGCCAACACCTTTTCGTAGCGCGAGAAGTCCAAACTTTAAACAATTGTTCTTACACTATAATTCAAGGTGCACTAGAATTGTAACCTCTAAACAGTCATACTTTACATATATTTTTGGTGCACGAAAAGATCCTAGCTTCTAATAATAATTTGCACATCAACAATTCCAGACGCTTGAGGTATCAATTTTGGTTTGCAAGGCATAAGAAAATACAATTAATTAAATCATTCAACATCAATAAAAGTTATTAATTTAAATCATGAATTACACATAAGGAATCTGTTTAATAATACATGCATTAACATAACCACTTGGCGCAAGCAATCTAAACACAACCATTCATTTGGCGCAAGCAGTCTAAACAAAAACGTTCACACCTCACTTTTATTTCAGGGGCAATAATTTCAATTCTAGTATCTCAACAAATAATCAGATCAATTTACTTAGCCACAAACTCTCAAGATCCTAAATATTCTAAAAGGCCAGAGCCATGACTAGAAGCTTGCGCTTATCCATACATTGATTTTATATCCAAAGGTTAGAATAAGGAAGGGTCTACTTATTAACAAAATTAACTTCTCAGATTAAAGGATAAGTAAAGGAATAACCGGTCTCTCTTGGAAGGCATTAATATCAAAATACCATGCATGATTAGGCTACCTCCCTTAAAGTATGAAGTGTGAGTCAAGGATATTCATAAGAACCAAGAGAAATGCAATCTCCTTAAGCCAATCTTTAAGAATTCAATAGTACAGGGGTAACTTTTAAACTTCACAGTGTTGTTTATAACAAGAAAAAGAGGGGTTTTAGAGTGCTTGCATAATACTCTAAGATATTTTAGGACGGTCAACACCTTAGTGAAGAAAAGGGAGCCCACTACCAATATGTTAATACAAATTCTATCGATCCTAAGGTCAACACTCACAAAGGAATCCTCCAACAAGTCCTCCAAGAAGCACTTTAGACGCGACTTAAGTGGAGGAGGTCCAAATAAGAGAATTCAGAAATAAGCTAACAATTCCACAATTTGCGGTGCTACCCTTAATCCGTCGTACCTGAGCATGAGGATTATCAACTATAACCTAAACCCAACTGAGAAGGGTTGAACAATGACTTGATGACACGGTTTGGGCACACAGTGTGTTTATTATAAAATAAAAAATAAAAAGGGATCTGATAGTGAAGAAGTAGTGGAATCCAACGAAGGCATGAAGCGAGAAGCAACAGGTCTTTTTCAAAAATTAGCGTGACCGCATACCACAGACCTCCTCTCCTACTAATCCACATCGAGGCCAAGCTAAAAAATTATGACAAGTGGCAATACAAGCGATCTAAATTATCGGGGTCGACTCTCCTGAAGACCTGTGAGTGCGTGGAGTGTGTGGGGCAGCTCGCGCTAAGCAAGCTAGCTCGAAACCGAGATAACCCGCGGTAGTTGAGGAGGATAGGCGTCCTTCCCGCCAACTCTAATAACTTATCTGTGGGAGATTTTTTGCTGTCACCCTGTACCCACGCGCGCCTAGCCACCCAAGGAACCTAAGACAGGACAGACAGAAATTCAAGTGCTACTTCCAATTTTCGAGCAACCCTTGACATCCAGAGCCAAGGCTACAACAGTAATCACGCCAACCATGGGAGGAACCCACGGAACACCATCGTGCGCAACGCCCATGCCCCCAGCTAACATGATAAGAGGAGGGAGAACTCCCGGATGCAGAGTGCGCACTGCACCTCATCAACCTCGTTTTTGTTGCAACCGGTAGGAGGGTATTCATCGCGAACCGAGAGCACCTAGCCTATGGTGCAGGCGCATTCACCTGACATTTTAGGGAGTCCATCGCAAGGCAAAGCCCCCTCCCTAACTCACTTCTTCCACCCAAGGAAAAAAAACGAAAAGTGGCTTTAATTTAAAGGCCCAAGAGTGTGTTGTTAAAAGCACTCTGTTATGTTAAAGTCATTGGTTCGAAACCTGCGGAGACAAAAAAATCCAGCCATGTTAAAGGTTAGATGCCTGTGAGTCTATAATCTTGACCATGAATTAAGAATCAACCCAAGAAGTTTGATCAAACATCTAGAGGGCCTATTTGCTAACTTAAATCAATCATTTAGCCTTGGAAACCAATGTACAAGTTCAACCATATGATCTTATGTACAACATTTAAAAAGTAGAAATTAACAACCCAACATTGTAATTCCTTTACGATTCAAATTCGGTGGATACAAATTTTCATCCATCAACAAATTATAGGAAAAATGATCAAATAACATAAATTCCCATATTTCACAAGGATCACACATCCTTGACCTACAAGTACATCATTTCATTTCCTATGAATATCAAGCAATGCTCAAATAATATACCTTAACCGAAAGAGAAAAATCTAAAGTTGTTCCTCTATGCTTGCGCTCTGTCCAGCTCCCCTTTTGCTAACCATGAAGACTTCACCGGTACCTCTCAGCCAACTCTAGGGGTACTTTTATTCCCCCTTATCCCCCTGAGCTGCAAAGGGGCCACGCACACAAAACCAGAGAAAAATTCTAGCTCCCAACTCGGCTCGCAAGGTCTACCTACCACTCTCTTTTCGAGCTGGGTATCCCAACTCCCACAAGAAATATTAGTCAAAGAAATTTTGACAGCATAACCTTACGCATACCAGCCATGTTCCCTTCCTCCTCTTTGCCATTACTTTTATAGATTTCTTCTTAGTGGCACTCCCAATTACACGTTAAATTCTTTTTATTAAAATTTAATTAGGAAATACCCTCTCCCGTACACTTGTCACCCGATCCCTTAGTTGCATCATAATTCATTTAATTAATTAAGTTAATTTGCCAATTTCATTCACTCATCCTAAAAGTGTTCCTAAAAAAACTCCTCGTTGTCTCTTTATTTCCTCATTTTCCTTTAATGATTGACTTCTTTCTTAAATCTTAGTTGAAATTTATTTATGAAAGTTCTCTAGATTAGATTCCTTTCTATGTTCCACCTTCCTTTTTACATTTAATTCCCCTTTTTGTCTAATATCCAAATCAGCATGTCTTGCACATAATAGTAATTAATTCTAAGATAAATTAATTCTCCTTTAAATATTTGTTTGATTTTTATTCATCCCCTTTTTATTAATTGATTAAATATTTTTTAGTCCTCATAGCCTATTTAGACCTAGGCCTTAAATTTCAACTAGGCTTAGAAATTTTTAAGGGAAACTTTATAATTACTAAAGTTTAGTCATGCAACATTTATTTTAAGGCTCACCACATCAATTAAAATATTATTTTCTAGGCACCTAGGTTCATTGACTCTCCTGTGTTAAAATCATGATGTTCCCTTCAAAATGCACTACATGCTCCAAGGGTGGCACTCGCCTTTGTTCATGATTTATTTTCACGGCATTCCCTTTAAGACACACTGTGTGCTTCAAGGGTGCCACTCACCCTTAACCGATTTTGGTAGATTTCCAACTCTTGGAGTCAATACTCCATCAAAAGACCTTGTGGGAGACTAAGGGCCTCTAAGGAATAAGGACCCTACCTTATAGCACACCCTTTAGAATGTTCATGAGCGATTGTCTCAGTATGCCCTCACGACATCATGACTTGTTAACCTACATGTCAAGCCACGATGAGAATGCTAGTAGTCTGTGGCAGGGTTGCTCCCACACCTCTTCCTCAATATGTATCTGGTTGTTGTGCATGGCCCCTTTACTCCTAATGTGAGTCTGATTATAAAGCAATCGTTAGCTTGCATCCATCAACGAAACATGCCAACGAATCATAAACAACATCATAATATACCCGATCATATGTCACATATGGATTAAAAAAAACATGCAAACCATATATAGTCCATTGCTTGATTCAATCCAAATTCCAAGGAGATCCACCGATGCCATTGGCATCCTCAATCTATCAGGTGTCCTGCACACTCAGAAGAACCCGTCAATAACACATGTCTATACATAGATATGAAATAACATAAAATAATAATCCATAAGCATTATCATCGAAATCCATAAGTGAAACTGACAACCATACACTAAATTGGATCAGTTGCATGCAATTGTTATAAAAAACAAGTCATATCATGCATGCGCAAGAGTGAGATGTTATTTACACACCCTCTTGTTTTAAAATTCGTCCTGAAGTTTCACAGTATGTAAGTGAATTATATAAACTATCTGACCAGATATAAATTTATAGCTATAAAAACAAATGGAAATCGCTGGCACATATCATATGCATCCTCCCAGGTAGTCAAGTGTGGTCTATAATGGTCCCACTAGACCTTGATATGATCGATTGTTTGGCGCCATAGTTGTCGAATGTGATGGTCTAGAATGTTAATTGTCTCTGCCATGAGAACATCATCGTCCAAAACTCATAAATAACTCATGTCAATCACATGAGTAGGATCACTAACATAATGTTACAACATATCCAAGATAAACATCGTGCAACACCTCAAAGAATGAGGAAGGACTAGTCGATAGGAAAAATTAATAATTACGGTCAACAAGATGTGCATCGACATAACTCTTCTATTGATTTTGTGTTTCTTAATCCCTTGTCTTATCGCTATCATTTTCTCTTCCATTTATTGGATTGCTTCTGGTCCTACCAGGACCCGATCCTCAAGTCGATCTGAACTTAAAGGAATATGAAATAGTCCCCTGTAAATAAACTCAAATGGCATCATCTTAATGGTTCTTTGATAGTTGTTGTTGTATGCAACTCTACCTGTGGAAAGAACTATTCCCAATGCTTATGTTGGTATGTCCCATACATACGCAACATATCTTCCAACAATTGGGTTGTTCCTTTTTTCTGTGCATCTATCTTCGGGTGATACCTATACTAAGGTTAAGTTGGGTTCCCAAGGCCTCCTGTAAACTAGTCCAAAATCGTCTTGTAAACACCGATCCTAGATCGGATATGATCCTTTCAGGTACACCAAGCAATCTCACAATCTTGTTGGTAAAAATTACAGCTAATTCTCGTGCCTAATACATCATACACATAGGGATAAAATGTGCACTCTTTATCAAAGTTTCAACTACCACGAAAATCAATTCGTGCCTCCTTGTCATTAGCGATAATCCCACAATAAGTCCATTGAAATGACTTCCCATTTCAATTCCCAAAATAGTGTGTGGCTGTAGTAATCCTATCGGATGTCTATGTTCATCCTTCACCTGTTGACATTCTAGACATCTCGCCACATAATTAACTATGTTTGCCTTCATCCCCTTCAAAACGAATAAAGGTTTAAGGTCTTCCCTCATCTTTGTGACTCCTGGATGATCCATGTACACCGCTTTATGATATTCATTTAAGATCAAACTTCTCAAATCATCATTGGGAGTTACGTAAATCATGTTATTATATCTCAATAATTCGTCGTTGTCCATAATAAATCCCTCAAATTTTGGTACCAACATTGTGTCTTGTCTGATCAATTCTGTAACCTCCTTACACCAGTCATTGTCATGTTGTATTCTTAGAATATTTTCATGAAGATTCTTCTGAGGAGGTATCACCGAAAATATGTGTGGTCTTCAACTCAATGCATCTACAACTTTTTTCATTGTTCTTTTTATGTAGATAATCTCAAATCATACTCGCTAAGCAATTCTGACTAACGCCCTTTCTGCACATTCAAGTCACTTTGTGTAAAAATGTGTTGCAAACCACAATGGTCCTTTTTTTTGTTCGAATTTCCATCCAATCAAGTAGTGTGTCCACTTTCTCAGGGCATACACAATGGTCAATAATTCCAAATTGTGCATCACATAGTTATCCTCATGCCTTCTTAACTTTCTTGATATGTAAGTGATCACTTGATCGTCTTGCATCAAGACTCCTTCTAAGCCTTCCTTGGATGTGTCAGTGCATACCAAGAAATCCTCGTCCATGACTGGGACCTTGAGTATCGGCGTTTTCTTCAACAACTCTTTGAGCCTTCGAAATGCTTCTGTGCATTTCTCAATCCATACAAACATCTTGTTTTTCTTATGCAATTCTATAATCGGGTTTGATATCTTCAAAAAACCTTCGACAAACCATCGATAATATCCTTCTAATCCCATGAAGCTAAGTACTTATGGTACGTTTGTTGGTGTGGGACATTGCATAATACCTTCTACCTTCATTGGATCCATAATGATAACTTCACCAAAGATAACATGCCCTAAGAAATGAACCCTCGATTGGTAAAAAGAGAATTTCAATAGTTTCACGTATAATTTGTTCTCTCATAAACCCATAGTACCAAGCGAAAATGTTTGTCATGTTCGTCCATCATCCGAGAATATATCAAATGTCATCAATGAATACTTGAACAAAATTGTCCAAGTATTCGTAGAACACCCCTTTCATCGGACTCATGAATACCCCTGGGAGATTTTTCTGTCCCCACGGCCAAACAGTAAACTCATAGTGTCCGAAATGCGTTTTGAAAGCAGTCTTAGGAATATATTTCTCTTTAATTCGTAACTAGTGATAACTTGATCTCCAATCAATATTGAATACGTCATCACAACTTTCATTTGATCAAGGAAGTTGTCCATACCTGGCAATGTATAAGGTTTCTTGATTGTTTCCTATTCAATGATGGTAGTCAATGTAGTGTCTCCATGACCCATCATTCCTCCATATGAAAAACTAAGGCACACCCCAAGGTGACACACTTGGACGTATAATTGCTAGTTCCAATAACTCCTTCAGTTCCATTTTCAACTCCTCTAACTCAGGGGTCAACATCCTATAAGGCGTTCTCACTATTAGTTCAGTTCTTGGTTTTAAGTCGATGGTAAATCCAACAATCTTTCTAGCGAAAATCATGTAACCCTTTTGGAAACACATCTACAAATATCATACTACCGAAAGGTTTTCTAGTCCTTCTACCACAACCTTTTCGTTCAGTGCTACGTTTTCATATAGCTTTCATCCTTTCGCGTGCTCTTTTGTAGCTGTAGGGAAGAAATGAACCTCAAGTATACTCCTAATTTTCTTCCTACAATCACACTTCTATGTCCCTCATCGTCATTCCCACTCAACCACTTCATCTTACCATTGAGTATGGCATCATTGGATTCGCACCAGTCCATACTGATCATGTCATCATAAGATCTTAATATCGTGATGTATAGCCCGAAATTCATTACACTAATCCCCAAGTTATAGAGACAATTAATACCCCTTCCTCCAACAATCTTTTTGACACCGAAATCCATTTCGACGAATCTAACCTTGTCCAGTTCAATGCCTTTACCTAAATACCTTCAGTGTGGTACTAGAAATAGAGCTTTATGTAGCACCTATATCTAACAAATACTAAAGGTTTGAATGGCGATGGTACTTGACGCCTCGAGCACAGTGGACTAGTCCCTAGTCTGACGGTTATTCACCGCAGTCAATTCTTCCTCTGCTATGGGGCCTATTGGACTACATTGTCTAATGTCTAAGGCATTTTAGATGCTCTCCTTCGCATGGAAGATGGAGTTGAGGCTGAAAATGAACTTGCTAGCCTCCAATTTCTTTTTGTTTATATGAAGGGCATACCAAAGTAGTTCAATATTCTGGTATTATAATCTGGCACCATACGAGCACCCTGTTTTAAGGAACTGAACTCATCGAGTTGGCCCTCAATTAATTCCTCTAAAAATCAATTCTATAGGAACCATCCATCAAATTGTTCCCAAAACATGGCTTCAAAAATCATGTTTAGTTGAGGTACGAGTGTCTTCCACCACATAAGAGTGATCCCCTTTAGCTGAAGACTATCATGCAGACCTTCATGCTGGAAGTCATAACCACGAAGGATGAAGCACATAGCCTTGCTCTCTAGCCATGCCTCGATGACTGATCCACCATGGCACTCATGAACTCGAGAAATTAATCTTCTAGAGTTCTTTGTTAATGTTACCAGTACTGGATGGGGAACTTTGTGGACACTCAAGGGTACAGGTTCTCTGGCCTCATCTCAGTACAGACGGTTAGTCAAGGCCTCTAACAATCCACATCCCTTACAACAATAGACTCTAGCCCAAGGAATTTCTCTTGTCATTGGGGGTTAGACTCTTAAGGTGTGGGCACTTCTAGAGGCGTCGCAACTCCTTCCCCAACACCACGTTGTGAATCTCTGTGACGTCCTCTAACTGTGATTACCACAACTACTTGTTAATATTTTAATTAGAGCTAAGTATAAATCAAATATTTAATTCGTTGGAAGGTGCGACTATCCACAATCGCAGAGTTGAACCCTCTCTGATACCAATACCATATGTAACAACCCCGTTGTTACGACCACAAGCAATGGTCAATAGGTACATTTTTTTTTCTTTAATTAAATTTCCCCTTTTATTATCTTTATTAGGAATTTAAATCATTCCCATGATAGAAATTTCACTGACACATCATCCAATTTATTAAAATAAAATATAATAATGCATTAACAATCAATCATGACAGAAGGTCGACACATCATCACCATAAATACGATACGCCTGTCGATGCATTAACATAATTAAATAGAAGCACATAATCATTGCATTCACATATTTAATAATGACACCTAGATAATACAAGTCGTACATCACGTCGCACATCATCACATCACGATTAACGAAAACAACCACAAGAAGGTTCAAACATATCACAAAAATTTAAAAGAACTACCCACCCAACCTATCCTGTATGGTTAGAACCTCCATGAAACATAAGCAATGGTCAAACCCAATTCAAATTGATTTTAACCATTTAATTTCTCAGGGATGGCGACTGTTTTGAGAAAGAAGGAGGTGTCTACATCCCACTAA
This sequence comes from Picea sitchensis, assembly GCA_010110895.2. Lineage (NCBI taxonomy): Eukaryota > Viridiplantae > Streptophyta > Pinopsida > Pinales > Pinaceae > Picea > Picea sitchensis. The sequence continues at coordinate 14,190 of SNQJ01S0062541.1, forward strand.
CACAATCAAGTCCAAAACTAGCTAGTTGAATCAACAACATCAATGATAATCAAGGGAAATAGTGTTCCTTCAATCAAACATACATGAAATAAATTTCCAAGGCATAATAAAATTTATGACTAAACCATCATACCGATACATAAGATAAAAAGTAATATAATCAACTGTATTTATTGCAAATATGTAAACAACTCTAAAATAAACATGGATCCGCATAAATTGTAGTGCTCGAGTAAAGGTATACTTTATTTTGATCGCGCAAAGAAAATCCAATAAAATAACTAATCATTCATCATCAATATTCAAGTGCACCAATAATCTAATTACGTTATCACAGCATAATCGAAGGCACAAGGGTAATCATCTAAATCTTAACTTGCGCAACAAATAATCGATCAATCCTTTCAATATCAACAATAATCCAATGGTGCTAGAGAACACATTACTTAATCATTTGACGTCAACACCTTTTCATAGCGCAAGAAGTAAAAAATCTAAATAATCGTTCTTACAAAATAATTCAAGGCATGCAAGAAGTCTAACCTCTAAGCAATCATACTTTACATATGTTTTTGTTTTGCACAAGAGGCCTCACTTCTAATATTCATTTGTACATCAACAATTCCATATGCTTGAGGTATCGATTTTGTTTTGAACGGCGTAAGAGAATACACTTAATAAATCATTCAACATCAATAAAGGTTCTTAATTTAAATCATGAATTCACATGTAAGGAATTCACACATCACTTTTATTTCATGGCGCAATAATTTCAATTCTAGTATCTCGACAAATAATCATATCAATTTACTTAGTCATGAACTCTCAAGATCCTAAAAATACTAAAAGGAGAGAGCCCTGACTAGAGGCTTGCACTTATCCATACATTGTTTTTATATCCAAAGGTTATAATATGGAAGGTTCTACTTATTAACAAAATTAACTTCTCAGATTAAAGGATAAATAAAGGAATAACCAGTTTCTCNCTAAAAGGAGAGAGCCCTGACTAGAGGCTTGCACTTATCCATACATTGTTTTTATATCCAAAGGTTATAATATGGAAGGTTCTACTTATTAACAAAATTAACTTCTCAGATTAAAGGATAAATAAAGGAATAACCAGTTTCTCGTGGAAGGCATTAATATCAAAATTCCATGCATGATTAGGCTACCTCCCTTAAAATATGAAGGGTTAGTCAAGGATCTTCATAAGAAACAAGATAAAGGAAATCTCCTTAAGCCAATATTTAGGACTTCAACACTACAAGTGTAACTTTTAAACTTGTTAATGTCATTTATAAAAAGCAAAAGATGGGTTTTAGAGTTCTTACATAATACTCTAAGAAATTTTATGACGGTCAATGCCTTAGTGAAGAAAATGGAGCCCACTACCTAGATGTTGATACAAATTCTATCCATCCCAAGGTTAACACTCATGAACGAATCCTCCAGTGAGTACTTTAGATGTGACTTAAGTGGAGGATATCCAAATAAGGGAATTCATAAATAAGCTAACAATTCCAGAATTTGCAGTGATGCCCTTAGTCCGACGTACCTCAGCATGAGTATTATCAACTACAGCCTAAGCCCAACTGAGAAGGGTTGACCAATATGATGACACGGTTGAGGCACACAATATATTTATTATAAAATAAAAAATAAAAATGTATCTGACAGCGAAGAAGTCGTGGAGTCCAACGCAGGAACAAAGCCAGAAGAAATGGATATTTTTCAACAATTAAGGTGACTGCATCCCACAGACTCCTCTCCTACTCACCCACATCATGCCCAAGATAAAAAATTATGACAAGTGGCAATACAAGCAATCTAGATTGTCGTGGTCAACCCTCTTGAAGACTGTTGCATGCGTGGAGTGTGTGGGGAAGATCGTTCTAAGAAAGTAGGCTTGAAACTGAGTTAACCCGTGGTGGTTGAGGAGGTGAGGTGTCCTTCCCGCTAAATGTAATAACTTATGAGTGGGAGATATTGGTTGTCACCCTGTACCTGCATGCGCCTAGCTACCCAAGGAGCCCACGACAGGCCAAAGCGTAATTCAAGTGCTACTACCAATATCCGAGCAACCCTCGACATCTAGAGCCAAGGCTACGCCATTCCTCACTCAAGCCATGGGAGGAACCCATGAAACACCATTGTGTGCAATGCCCATGCGCCCAACTAACAGGATAAGAGGAGGGAGAACTATGGGATACAGAGTGTCAACTGCGCCTCGTCAACCTCGTTTTTGTTGCAACCGACAAGAGGGTATTCATCAGGCACTCAGAGCACCTAGTCAACAATCTTGACCATGAATTAAGAATCAACTCAAGAAGTTAGATCAAACACCTAGAGGGCCTATTTGCAAACTTAGCTCAATCATTTAGCCTTGGAAACCAGTCTATAAGTTCAACCATATGCTCTTATGTACAACATTAAACATATAAAAATTAACAACCTTACATTATAATTCCTTTCCCATTCGATTTCAGTGGACCCAAATTTCCACCCATCAACAAGTTACTGGAAAAATTATTTAATAGGAGAAATTCCCATATTTTACAAGGATCACACGTCCTTGAACTACAAGTACATAATTTCATTTCCTATGAATATCAAGCAATGAAAAAATAACATACCTTAATCGAAGGCGAAGAATCTGAAGTTGTTCCTCTATGCTTGTGCTTCGTCTAGCTCCCCGCTTGCTAATCATGAAGACTTCACCGTTACTTCCCATACAACGCTAAGGGTACTCTTATTTCCCCTTATCCCCCCAGTGACAAAGGGGACATGCACAAATATTTCTGGAACTGCTAACAAAATTTTCAAGCGAGGGAGTATGATGCAGGAGCATCTCTAGTAGCAAGCGAGCGTGGGACAAACGCCATTTCATTTTGGCACATGTTGAAAATGTTTGAATTGTTTTGAAAGTTTGGATGGGCAAACATTAATATAATAATTAAGAGAGTGCGTACTTCCATATTGTAAATAGATCTTGAGCGATCTGCTCTCATCTGTAAGGTGTAAAGGCATTTATATGTAGTTAATGTAAGTAGGTAGAATTAAATTTTAGATTAGACAATTTAGAGCGTAGGAGGGAAAACCGACTATAGACACCCTCATCTTGTATCATTTGTAACATTATTAACATTATCAATTGAGCATAGAGCATAAAAGAGAAGAAGGAGAGAGCTATGTAGAAGAGGCCATGTACATAAGTTCTGAGATTAATATATGAAGTTTCGATTCAGACTCATGGTGTTCTAATACTTTCTCTGCATGCATGTTGAACGTTATGCTCATGGTTATTTTACTCTTTCTGTTGTACATTTGCTTTTATGCTTTGTATGTATTATTTCATGTTAAGTATTTGAAGTCTGAGAGAGAGCCAGGGAATGAGTTTCAATTGTTTCTCTACCTGAGAAAGAGTTCCTGCAAGGAGTGCAATGAAACGTCCACAAGGAGTGTGTCGACGGGTTCAGAGTTCATCTCTGAAAGCTTAGGAGGGATACCATTGTTCTCATCTTCCGTAGAAGTGAAAACCAGGCACAGAAGCCATGCAAGGTGTGCACAGGCTGGTTGAAAGTTCAGAACTTGTCAACCGAGAGAAGAGTTGAAGGACTACTGTCGCAAGGGGAGTGCACAGGGTCAAAGAAATCAAATACTTAGAAGTATATGAAATGTTGTTGTAAGGAGTGCGTGCATGAGTCTTTTTTTTTTAAGACTCGAAATTGTGAAAGAAGCTCAGGAGAGTTAGTGCTCATAACTTGTTCAAAGGAAGGTAGAAATCGAACCTGTTTGAAGGGAGACAAAGCGAATTTGTCTCGCAGAGGTCAAGTTCTAGCAAAAGAACGTTTGTTCATTTCGTAGAAATTCTCAAGAGAAGGATTGGGTGGTCGAAATTCTCTGTGGAGAATTTGTGAAGTCCCAAGAGTTGTTCGATCTTACAGAGGAGCAAGGGGATTTATGGCGATTGTTTTATGAAGTATAATCTTAGGAGAGATAGGGCCATAGATCCAAGCAAATGAGGGTCGTTGGATTACTCATGAACTTTCATTTCAGAGTTCGTAGGTTTGAGGGGGCAGAAGAATTCACATCCAAAGATAGAGGACAACAGAGTGGACAGGTGGTGTAATTGTCAAGAAGAAAAGTCAGATTCATTGACCATTTCGGGAGTTTGTGGGTTGGAGAACCCAAATCTTGGCATCAGGATTCGCGAAGTTGCGAAGTCCAAAATCTCGAAATTGTGGAAATTTTTGTTGTGGGGCCAGCACTAGAAACGTGTCGAAATTCAACATTTCAACATTTCAGGGAATAGAAGATTGGGATATTTGTTCTGGGATTCCCGAAATCACGAAAAACGATATATGTGTGGAGGATAAAGAGGCCTACATTTCGGTGAATTGACAATTTGGGTTTCGGAAGTCAAAGAGTCGAGACACTCAGTAACAAGAGTCACGAAGTCATGATACCCAAAGTTCTAAAATATTGAAGGATGTGATCACATAGTGGATCGAAGAATTTGAATTGGTGCTTAGCATTTATGCACATGGGCTCAATTCATAAGGACTTGTGGTGACACCATTGTAGGTGTGTTTGATTTCCCGGAAAGGAATCAAAGAGTCAGTTAGACTCAAAGGGCAGAAAAAGAGCGATCCTGCGCGGACCTTAACCCGAGGGTTGGGGGTCTGCACCATGGGGTTTCGGGACTTCTACATACACGCTCTCCCAGGCTCCTTGTCCCTCCAACTCCCAGTCATTGAAACACTGAAAAGGGCTTAACGACTCTAGGTCCTCCCTTAGCCTCCGTCCACGTGACTACCACTCTATGACCACGTGCTTAACTTCAAAGTGCTACCGGCTTTTCACGATTCGGGGAATCACGATGCAAGCATTCCTCATGTTCTCCATCTTTCAAAATGTCGAAACCTGAGACAGGGCCTAACTCCACAACTCCTCCCTTAATTCACTTTTCATACAACCGGTCTTGTGACCTACTGCTATTCAGGTTTTTTCGATTCGCGATTTCACGATTCCAGCTGTAACGATTCTAGGTCCTTCGAACTCCCGGATCCCGAAATGCTGAAATCTAACCATGACCATGGTCCACTTTTTGAGATTTCATATTTCATGATTTCGCGATTCTGGCTGCAGACGATTCTGGGTCCTTCGATCTCCCAAACCCCGAAATGCTGAAATCTCCCCCTTGAGAGATCAACGGTCCAGATTCCTCTTGAACTGACGATCACGATCCAACTAGACTGACGACCCACAACCTTTCAAGATTTTTCTCGAACCTTAACCACTCGCCACGTGTCCTCCTTGATGAATGTTGTCGGTCGTTTCGCAATTTCATGAGCCGGAAATTCTTGTCTCACGACTCCTTCTCCTCAATCTCCCCATGTCCAAATCTATGATGGTCTTGAATCTTTGACACATGTCCTCCAAAATGGATGGTCCTGATGCTTTTGGGACTTGACAAGTCCTCTTCCTTCTGCTGTTACAAGGTTTAAACCTCGCGTACCTTTTCTGGATCCGATGGCTCACGACAATTCAACACTTCTCCCTTGAAGTGTCTACCATCCATTCTACCCTTTTGTGCAGATTCCTAGGGATTAAACCCCTCACACCTTCTTCCATATCTGACATCTATCAGTCCTTGGTGCTAGATCTGATGACCCAGATCCTTTTTCCTGTGCACCTCCTAGGGACTAAACCCTGTGCATGTATCCTTGATCCAGTGGATCTCAGGCCACTGCTCTCCAGATCTGATGGCTAGCGCGATTTCATGAACCGGGAGTTCACGATGCAGTGACTCCAAAATCACTTGCCTCTCCAAACCTTGAACTCTGAAATAGAGAAATTCAAGCATGAGATCAATGACCCCTGATGCTTCTCATCCAATGGTCCAGGTGATTTTGACACTTCTCTACGAAGTGTCTCCATCGTCCATACAACTCCTCTCCTAGGGTGCCTCTAAAGCCTTAAATCACTAACAACTTGGTGCGATCCTATGGCTCTCGGGATTTCGTCACTTCTCCACGAAGTGTCTTCACCATTCCTTTCAGTTGCTCTCTTGCGCGACCTCCCAAAGGTTAAACTCTGTTCTCCTTCCTCCGAATCCGATGAATATCGATTCTTTGCACAATATCTGACGGCAGTTGTGCTCCCTCCTAAGCTTGAGAACTTATTCCTTCGCCTTGGAATATTTTTCGAAGTTTCAAAGGCCTCAACCTTTTCTTCCCCTGCGAGGTCAATTCCTTTGGATTTCTCCTGTGTTTTAGGAACGTTGTCCCTCCTAAGCTTTGTTCTCTCGGAGATTTACTTATATGCACACTTTGCATTCAAGGATCTCGAATAACTCATATTCTAGAATTTTTCTTGAAAAGAAAACTCCTTACACCCACCTGGTGTTCTCTTGCTCGACGCACACCTTGCAAAACCTATAGAGTATTCAACAACCCTATGAGTGTCTTCTCCTCGACACTTCTCTTTTCTCAGAAGTCGAAATAGAGTTCCCTAGTGCACTCTATGCACTCGCTTGATGCCCTCTTGGAAGAGCTCTACAAAACCTTCAATAGTTTTGTCTTCCCTGAACTCGAGACAAAGTTCCTTCCTGTGCACTCCTTGCACCTCTACTGATGAAGGTTCAATGATATCCCTCTTGAGCTTTCCTGAGGTTGTCTCACCTCTATCAACACACACCTTGCAAACTATGTGCATTGCTTGCACTTGGAAACTCCAAGATGGGACGAAATTGAAACTTATGAAATACTTCACCAGTTATGCATTTAAACATGAAATGCATAAAAACATGTAAACATCAAACACACAGTATGCAGGAAAAACTATTTTTCTATTAATCTGTATGTCTATACAAATGTTTACAAAGACTGGACTGTAACAAGTCTCAGCTCTCTCTCAAGACCTCTCTGCTCTGGTCTCTCCTCCTAACTCTCTAATCTAATTTCTTAATTAAAAAATGAGGGCTCCCATGAGCTTATCCTCAACCACTGTCTCTGAGCTATCACTATCATAGAGTAGCTCCTATGGCTACATTACATAAATGGTTGCCCAATCCTGACTACATCCTGGGCTTGTTGTAGGAAACCATTAAAGGAAACCTCAACCACTACGTGTACAAAGGTGTGGTCTGGCATTAAAATCCTTACAACATTTATTGAAATTTCAAATTTCAAAATTGAGAGGGTTGTGTCTCTCCCTTTCTCCATTAAATGTGTGTTGGATGTGTTGGTTGGTTGGCACGTTTTTGACATGGAGAGATGCTCATGCATCATATTGCAGTAATATTAGAAAAACAATAACAAAATTTTATAAATTTACTTGTTGTAGTCATAAGTTGTTACTGTATTTAACATTTACCTGGTGAGGCACTGCAGGCTCATTTCCACGGTCACCCTGGACAGATGTAGCGGGTGATTTTCGAACGCGGTCACCCTGGATAGAAGTTGACACAATAAATCAATCAAAAAAAGTTATGAAGTTCACCTGTAACATTTAAAAAATGAAATATTGGAGTAATATCAGAAAAAAAATAATGAAATTTCATAAATTTAGTTGTTGTAGTCATAAGTTGTTACTATATTTAACATTTATCTGTTGAGGTACAGTGGGTTCCTTTCCACGGTCACCATGAACAAATGTACCAGATGATTTTCTGCCATGGTCACCCTGGACAGATGTTGACACAATAAATCAATCAATAAAAGTTATGAAATTCACCTATAACATTAAGAAAATGAAATATTACAGTAATATTAGAAAAAGAAATAATGAATTTTCTGAAATTTAGTTGTTGTAGTCATAAGTTCTTACTGTATTTAACATTTACTTGTTGAGGAACAATGGGTGCCTTTCCACGGTCACCTTGGATATATGTTGACACGATAAATTAATCAACAAGAGTTATGAAAGTAATTGTAAAAAATTTATGCAGTAAAAATTTGAAATATTGCAGCGATAAATTGTAAAAATGATTGATCAAAGGTTGATTTGAATGGTATGTAAGATATATACCCCCATAGTCGCACCCGCTCCATCTATTCGATTTAATTTGTAATCGATCAACAACTCTTCACCTGGAACTATTGTTTTTGTTGCACATACAAATACACGATTTCCTTCGTGTCCCTCAAATATGCAATTTGGTTTCTTAGATGTTTCCACTGGTCGTGTACTATTTATAAAGCCTGCAATGTTAGAAGTATTTTTTGGAATTCCTTAATATACATAGTTGCCCCTTTATTTTGATTGTTATCTACTAGTTGTATATAATTTGTGACAACTCTGTATCTCCGCATATTTTGCATATATTAGACCAACATCAACCAGTGATTTTATTTGTATAATGGTCCGACATACTTCATCAATTCAGTTACAGTTCCATAGCCGACGTTTATGCCATCCATAGAAAATAACCCCAACCCATGTAAGAACGAAGGAGCAATGCGATACATCCTCCCACCGATGAAGAAATCTGTGTCCACTTTAGGTATCTCCTTAGGTGCCCATCGTTGCACTAGATGTTTATAACTCAATGGAAACTCAATGTCACCTATGCTCTCAGCATCATAATTACACAACCCTCTATTGGCAATAAAAAATTGCATTCGTATACAAAATCTTTTCCTTATCTTTTCCAACCTAGTTGATCTAGAACCGGTAGATCTAGTACAACATGTCTCACTTTCAACCTCTCTTACTATATATTGATCATCACTCGAGGAAGATAGATATAATAGATACCTATTTGGTGGCACCTACACTCGTTAAAACAAGAAGATAAGTTATCGTTCCAATATACGTTTTTGGTACCAACATAGTTGCATAAGTTGCATAAAGTTGAAATATAGTTGCATATATTTGCATATAGTTGCAATATAGTTCCATAAAGTTGCATATAGTTGCATATAATTGCATAAGTCGCATAAGTTTCACTTTCGCATAAATTTTCTTATAGTTCCATATAGTTGCATAGTTGCATATAGTTCCATATTTGCATATAATTGCATATGAAATTGTCATATAGTTGCATATAGTTTCATACGTCGCATATAGTTGCATAGTTGCATAAGTTGCATATAGTTGCATAGTTGCATAAGTTGCATTATTTCATAAAGTTGCATGTTTCATAAAGTTGCATAAGTTCCATAAATTTTCTTAAGTTGCATAAGTTGCATGTTGCATAGTTGCATATAGTTGCATATTTGCATATAGTTGCAGACGAAATTGTTACAATATAGTTGCATATAGTTGCAATATAGTTGCATAAGTTGCATTGTTGCATATAAGTTGCATATAAGTTGCACAAATTTGCATATATTTGCATATCCCCCGATGCTCAGTGGAGAACTGGATTTGAGACCTATCAAAGAGTTTGAGTGGGGATCGATAGTTTGGAAATCCATGATCCTAGAATTTCACATATTTGGAAAGTGCCTGTAGTGGCTGGTGGGGAATGAAGGAAAGGTTCGAGTTGGAAATAATTTTAGAGGGGAGGGCTCTATGGGGGGTGTCTAAATAGATTGATCCAACACTTAAGACATGACAATCTGTCACAAAATGTGTGAATTTATCGAAAGTGACATCTTTGATTTGGTTTGGAGGATGAACAACTAGTGAATTTGTGAAAAGGATGTCAGGATATTGAATGTCATTGTCTTGAATGCAGAGAAGGAGAAATGGCTTAGTTTGGTAGGGTAATGACTTCTAGATGTGATGGAGGGGAGGCCTCTATGGGGGGGTTTCTAAGAAGATTGATCCAACATGATGTTTTAATATATGACAATTTGTCACATAATGTGTGACTTTATTAGAAGTTGTGTCCTTGGTTTGGTTTGGAGGATGAACAACTAGTGAATTTACTGTTTTGGGGCCATGTAACATCTCGCTCTGGTGCACTGACTGAACTTATTCTTTGAGGACACTTGCTTGCAGGTGATCCAAATTATTATGCTATTAAAACTTTTGATTTTGATTATGAGGTGTTATAGGTTGATGACATGTTGTTTTACTGCATTGACATAGACATGTGCAATTGACTCGGTTTACTGAGTGTGCACGATTTTGGACCTTGAGGATGCAGAGGCATCGATGGAAACCCTTGGACTTTGGATCGAGTCAGGGAATGTACCATTCAGGTTTGATTGTTTTACTATGATATTAGTGCATCTAATTAGATGATATGATATGGATATGTTTTGACATGATTTGTTGATGATGCAGGTTGACGATGGATTGCCGACCAGACTCACATGTGGAGTAAAGGGGTCATGCACGACTACCAGAGATGTTGAGTGAGAGGTGTGGACAACATCCCTGCCACAACCTACTAGCACTCCCGTTGTGGCTTGAACTGTAGGTTAACATTTACCTAGTTCTAGAGGACCCACGATGTCGTGCGGGTAGACTGCGACAGTCACTCATGATGATTCTAATGGGCATGCAATAAGGTGGGGGCCTTATTCCTTAGAGGCCCTTAGTCTCCCACAAGTTTACCTGGCAGACTATTAACTTCAGGGGTTATTGATGTCTACGAAGTCAGTCAAGAGGCGAGTGGCACCCTTGGAGCACGTAGTGCGTCCTGAAGGGCACGTCGTGCAAGGAAAACAAATTAAGGTAAGTGGCACCCTTGGAGCACCTAGTGCGTCCTGAAGGGCACGTTGCGTTGTTGATGATAGAGGAATGAACCTAGATAGCCTTAGGAAAAATAACTTGTTAAGAATTTTTTAAAACAAATTCCCTAATTAAATGTCGCCCTGTATGAAAATTTAAGGTCTAAGTCTAAACTATGCTAGTGGTAAAATTTTATCTAGCTATAAAAAAAAATAATAATAATAAAAATAAAAACAACATAAATAATAATTATACTCTTCGTTAAATCTTGTAACATGAAGGGAGTAAGAAATTAAATTGATTCATAACAAAAACAAATTGTTGGATTAAAATTTAAAAAGGGAATTAATCGTTTTACTATTTTATGATAATTTAATATATATAATTAAAAGAGAAAAGGGAAAAAGGGGTTAATCTCCACACCTACCTTTTTGATTTATAAATAAAAAGGCGAAAGAGAGAAAATCTAAAATACTAGGAAACTAGGAAAAGAGATAACATAAAAAGGGAAAAAGGGGAACTAGGGAAAAAAGCGGAAAGTCAAACTTAGTAAAGTATCTACCATTTAAGAGCTTTCTGATTTAAACTAAACTAGCAATTTAATAATAGGGAAAGCCATTAAAACATGTAAGAGAATTTGGGGAAACCTAGGAGTGATTCTAGGAGTAACTCTAGGTGGGTGAGGGAAATAAAGTTAATTAATTAATTAAAGAAATTAATTTATGGAGGAATGAAGGGGATGGGTGACACTTGTATGGGGAAGAATTTTTGGGAATTAAATTTTAAAAACTTAATTAAACGAGATTTTAGGAAAGTAAGGAACCACTAAACTCTATATAATGAAGGGAGGAGATGGAGGTTGGGGATCTTCGGTTTGCGTAATGTTAGGCTGCAAAAATATCTTCTTGACTGACTTAACTTGTGGGAGTTGGGATACCCAGCTCAGTGAGGAGTGGTAGCTCGACCTTGCGAGGTGAGCTGGGAGCTAGTCGAAATCTCTGGAGAGTGATTGTGTGGCCCCTTTGCAGCTTGGGGGGATAAGGCGGAAGAAGAGTACCCCTAGCATTGGCTAGGAGGTATCGATGAAGTCTCGACAGTCGGTGAGCGGGAGTTGCACAGAGCACGCTGGACATCATTCAGAGAGGGAAATCAAGCAACGATACGCTCTCTTCATTTTTGTATGGTAGAATGTATTAGGACTTATGCTTGGATCTGCTTATTTAATGGAGAAGTAAACTGATGTTTTTTTTTTAATTGATGACTGGAACTTTCCTTAGCCTAGCTCAATGGTTGTTGACTCCCATGGCCTTCGTTTTCCCACATGTCTTGACCACCTTACTATGTTGATTGTGACCTTCGTGGTTGTTTAGCCTTCATCCCTAGCTCACCAGTCCTCACCTGAGCAGCCGGCCAAGAGCCTGATCTATGGTCGTTGACTTAGCATTAAAATACCTATGCATCTCAACACCCTGCTTTTCTTTGTGAGGATGATGAGCGAAGGACGAACCGATTAGCTGGCTACCCTTGATGTTTGTCCCTGGCTGATTATTGATTATGCCATCTAGCAACGACCTCTGCATGTCGATTATTTGGTGTCCTGGTTGACTTTCTTTATGCCTTGATTGATAGAACCCCTACAATCATTCTAGGACACTTCCCATTGGATCCTTTCATTCCTCTTACTGATGTCTATGTTGTTTTGGTATTTTGGCAGTGGAAAAAAAACATTTTTTTAATTTGTTATTCCTGTCTACGTTGTTTTGGTATTCAGGCAATGGAAAAAAAACATTTTTTTTATTTTTTATTCATGTCTGTGTTGTATTGGTATTCTGGCAATGGAAAAATGATTTGATTCTCTATCTGTATTTTTATATTTTTTTATCCTAGAATGGAAAAATGTTTTTT
>SNQJ01S0062541.1:47938-59695 GCA_010110895.2 Picea sitchensis
ATCCTCAAAAGATTCTCATTGGAAAATGGAAAAACGAATTTTGAGATATGTTGCAGGAACTCTCAATTTTGGCTTATGGTACACTAAATCTGATAGTAACCAACTTTATGGTTACACATATAGTGATTTTGCAGGTAGCCTAGATGACAGGAAAAGAACATATGGACATGTTTTTCAACTGGGCATGAACCTGATCTCATGGGCATCAAAGAAGCAGTAAATTGTTTCAATGTCTTCTACAGAGGCAGAGTATGTCATTGCTACCTCAGCTTCCTGTCAAGCTATGTGGCTGAGAAGAATATTGAAAGATATGTCACATACAGAAAAGGATCCAACTCCTATATTCTTTGATAATACTTCAGCAATTTCTTTATCTAAAAATCATGCGTTTCACAAGAAAAGAAAACACATTGACACTCGTTTTCACTTCATCCACGAGCTAGTCAATAATGGTGATATTGTACTATAATTCTGTGGTTCTCGAGATCAGCTTGCTGATATCTTTACAAAGCCACTGGGAGAATCGGTTTTTGATTTTCAAAGACAACACTTAGGCATAATCAGTGCTGATGTTTGTAACTGTTGAGTTCAAGAGGGAGTGTTAAATATAATGTAACCTCAACAGGCTGACTGTACACTGCCAGCTGTCCTGGGAAGTTGTACTTTCTATTCTTGTTTTCCTTGAGCCTGTTTAGCTCAACTATTTCCCTTTGCATAGTACATCTTCATGATCTTCTTCATGTACTCGTTTTGTACTCTTCTTCTTATATTTTAATATATTGTTTTCTGTTCTATTCTTTCTCTCTGCATTTCTTACTTCACAATTTATCAATATTATTACCATGAAATTTCTAACAAAGGAAGAAGCATAAAAATAGTTACAATTTGAATCCTTAATAGGCCTGAGAATGCCACATCGTGTTATGCTAATATCCTGATATACAAGATTATACAAACATTACAATTATACTACTAGTTATTAGTGTTAGATAAAAAAAAATAACATCCAAACCCTCATCACTCGTTTCAAGAATTGATTCGAGTGTATTAAAAAAAGGAATAAAACTCTCTATCTTATGGCTATTGGTTGATACTCATACAAGACAACCAACTCTTAAACCAAACCATGTGCCAAAGTTACAGGGATTCTTGATGGGAACAAGACTAAAACAAAATTATCTATTGTAAAATTTTAGTAAGAAAGACTTTGTCAGGCGTAATCGAGGGTAAATTTGATGAACACCTATTATTTAATTCTTAACTAGAAGGTAAGCAATAAATTTTAGACTTAGGAGGATACACGTATTACATAGGATCCTTTGAACAATCAATCAAATCATTTATGATAACCCATAATATGAATTTAAAAGTTTGGTTGTGGAGATACCACAAATGATATATCATTTGTAATACTTTTCTTGAATGCACAGGTAATTAATTTAACCAAGATACTAATTTTATGGATAGAATTAAGGTATATATATATATATATATATATATATTATAAACAAATTTCCCTGAGTCGTTAGGACATATGCATAGGTAATAGGTGGGTAACAAGTTAAGTGGAACTATGTATATAGTATCGATCGTTTCCTTCGAAATAATATAAAAAAATTGGGTTTATAGTAGGAAATTAAATTTGCAGTAAGGAACCTATATTATTTTCCTCTAATGGTGTTTTTAGATAATGAAATCAAATCATAAGATAATGAGATAAGAAAAAAAAAATTAGTTGGTATTATGGGGTATGTTACATATGGTATCACAGTTGTAGGTTACAACACTTAGGTGTTAATGGCAATCACCATAAAAGTGTAAATTGTTTCAAGAAAAATTAACAAGTAAATTGTTCATTATTACAAACATATTGTTTTCAAAAAAATTATAATCATGTGCGCACATAATGGAGAAGAATACATACAAGAAGGAAATAATAATCAACAACATGATTCCAAAACATCCCAGTATAACTAGTTCAACAACACAGGTTTTGGAAACAATGACAAATCTTATTGTAGAGTTACAAAATTTCAAGGCAGATAATGAGAAGTTGAAAAAGGAATAGGAAGAACAACAGGAAATAAATTATTTTTTACTATGAAGCATGGCAACTAAAAAAATTCCAAAGAGTAATGATATGAGTGAGAAATTAAAAACAATTCTACAAAGGATTCAAGAAAATAAACTCAGAAAGAAAACAACTCTTCTAATGACAGGCACATGACTAAAAGTAGAGTATCTACAGTAAAGAAAATAAAAAATATGGATCACTTAGATGGAGAATTTAAGAAAAGTAAACATTCAAATTTTGATGGAGAATCCAGAAGTGGAGAGAAGGCAGAAACTTAGTTATGTGACAAAGAAATATTTTCAGATTCACAATTACTCTAGCAATATGAAAGTGAGGATGGTCATCTATAACCTGCAAGGTAAATCTAGTATATGGTGGAAGGATTTAAAGTTAGCCAAGTGTTTAAAGGAAAAGAAAATGGAGTGGACACATTTTAAGAAATATTTTAAGAAACAATATTTATCTGAAATCTATTATGAAAGAAAACCCAAGTAATTGTATGAGTTAAAGTTAGGGAATATGTATATGGAAGATATGATTACCAAATTTCTGGAAATGTTAAGGTTCATGCTTTATATAAAAGATGAAAAAATGAATGTTCATAGATTATTGAGTTGTTTACCTCAATCATATACATATAGAATATATTTTTATAATACAAAGACATTGAATGAAACATTGCGAAAATATAGCATATTTTATGAACAATACAAATAATGGTTTGAAAATCCAAAAGTGTGGAGAGAAAGGAAACAATACAAGCACAACTAGAGAAAGAAATGTTTCAAGCCCTCATTGTTTTGTAACATGTACAAAGGGTATCAAGAAAAAAACATTGTCAATAATTCACCAAAATTACAAGGAGGAAACAAGTAGATCAATGTGGGATTTAAGAAGAAAATTGATAGAGAACCATTAAAATGTTGGGGATGTGGTGAACCACATCTGTTGAGGAATTGTCCATAATAAAATTCTACAAATAAAATAGTTTATATGTTACAAGAATCTTCAATGGTTAGAGACATTGAAAAATGTATTGATAGAATCAATGCTGCTTTAGATGGTAGACAAACAGATCATCAATCTACTATTGTGGAAATTGAAGGTAAAATTTATGACATATTTTGTTTATATTTTAATAGACCGAGGAGCAATTTGAAGTTATGTTACTCCATCATTGGCATACTCATGCAAGATGGAAAGGGTAGAACATTCTAAATCTTTGCTGGTATAACTAGCAACAAATTTTCTAAATGAGGAAAGAGAACCAAAGTTTGAATATTTTGTTGTTCTTCAAGAATTTAAGGATGAATTTATAGAAGAAATACCCAAACCGCCTCTGAAAAGAGAGACATAATTTTTTATTGATTTATTACCTGGATCTTCACCAGTATCCAAGGCACCATACATAATGAGTATTCTTGAGTTGACTTTATTAAAAATCCAGGTACAAGAATTATTGGATAAATGATCTATATTAGACCAAGTGTTTCGCCATGGGGATCACCAATAATATTTGTTAAAAAGGAAGACATAACTCTTAGGTTTTGTATCTACTATCTCCAATTAAACAAAATGATTATTAAAAACAAATATCCCTTACCTAGGATTAATGATGTATTTGATCAATTTGGAGGAGAAAAAATATTTTCTAAATTGGATTTAAGATCTAGTTATCACCAAATAAAAACTAAGGATGAAGATATCAATAAAACAAATTTTATAAAACATTATGGATATTATGAGTTTATAGTAATCATGTTTGGACATACAAATGTATCGGCCACATTTATGTGCTTAATGAATATACTATTTAGTAAATACTCAAATAAATTTCTCTTGATAATTATTGATGACATAATAATCTATTCTAAGTCCGAAGAAGAACATGAACAACATTTGAAAACAGTATTACAAACTCTGTATGAACACAAGTTGTATGCCAAGTTTGACAAATACGATTCTTACCAAAAGAAGAGACAATATCTGGGGCATGTGATTTCGGAAGAGGGAATTGCATTGGATCCTAAAAAAATTAAATATATTATGGAATGGCCTATACGTAAAAATGTAGCAGATATACGATATTTTATGGGAATTATAGGATAGTAAAGAAGGATTAGGAGGAGTATTGTCACAAGATGGACATGGATTTTTTTACGAATCTAGGAAATTAAAGGAACATGAAGGTAACTACGTAACTCATGACCTTGAATTAGAAGTTGTGGTTCATGCACTAAAAATGTGGAGAAACTACTTAATTGGAAGAGCATTTTAATTTTAATGGATAATAATGGTGTGAAACATTTGTTTGTCCAACAAGATATCAATTCATGACAAGCAAGATGGTTATATTTTTTAAGAAAATTTGATTTTGAAGCTCAACATATAAAGGGGAAGGAAAATAAAGTAGTGGATGCACTTAGTCTAAGAGCTAATGCAATCTATGAGGTAATCATCAGTAAAACAAAAAGTGTATTTAAGGACATAATTAAATCTACATGCATAAGTGATGTTGAATACGTCAAAACAATAGAAAAAATGTTGAAAAATTAAGGGGATTTGAATGAGACTGAATACAGTGTTGACAAAGATGGAAAATTGTGGTTCAAAAACATAAATTATGTACCTAATTCTATTGATTTAAAATTGCTAATTTTAATTAGATGCATAAGAATCCCTATTTTGGTCATCTAAGGTATCAAAAAATGAAAACAACATTGATGAAACAATTTTATTGGCCTAACATGAAATATAAAATACTTGATTATTTATATAAATGTTTAGATTTTCAACAAGTGAAGGTTGAAAATCAAATCCAAAAGGTTTATTAGAGCCTTTACCTATTCCATAATGGAAATGGGAAATTATTTCTATGGATTTCATTACAAGTTTTCCTAAGACTAAAAAATAGCATGATTCTCTTATGGTAGTAGTTGATAAATTGAGTAAGTCTACTCATTTCATACTTGTGAAATATACCTATAAAACTTTTAATATCGCATAATTTTTCATGAAAGAGATAGTTAGGTTGCATGGAATTCCTAAAATGGTTATTTCAGATAGAGATGTTAAGTTTACATCAAATTTTTGGAAGACATTGTTTTCATTTTGGAAACTAATTTGAACTTTATGAAAAGTTATCATCCACAAACAGATGGAAAAATAGAAGGTGCAAACTAGATTATTGAATATATGTTACACATGTATGTAAAGGAGAAACCAACAGAGTCGGAAGAGTACCTACACCTAGTTGAGTTCGCATACTGATCTGGATTTAGGAGAAGAATGAACTGATTTACATATGCAATAAAATAAACACAAAGATATGAAGAACAACAGATATATACAGTGAACAATATCTTCTATTGAATAAATGAAATAGGATAAAACTGTAAAACTGCAGAACTGGAACATGTGCTCGAATGGTAGTAGTTATCTCTGAGAAGAGATGTCGCTTCTTTGCACATCTGTCTAAGAAGAATGATTACAATAAGGCTCCATAGGAATTTTTAGCATTACTAATGAATTCCAAAACCCTATACATCCAAAAACCTAACCCTAGGAGATGAAACGCCAAAATTTATGTGGGCCCCTATGGGTAAGTTGGTACCTCAACTTCTCGGGGTCGTAAATTTTTCATTCAACCTCTGTTTTAGTCATGTGATAGCCTGTTGGAAAGGTATTTTAGAGAAATAAACATTATGCTTTCAAAAATATGACTCTATCTATAGTTTGACTATCAAGAGCCAAAAAAACATTGTTTAGGGACCCAAAATGACCCTGGAAGTACAACAAGATGTGATGACATGAAAACATACAAAAGAAGATAATTGTATTAGGTGGGAGGCCACCATTATCCACCTACAATATGTGTATGGATTCAGACATCTCCGAAAGGGTAGAACCCACAATTACAAAGAAGTACAAAAGAACGCGTTGAACTAAAAATTGTTACGAAGAGTTAGTTGGAATAGGTGGGTGGCCACCAATATCCCCCTGGATGTTTCCTTCCCCTTGGGAAGAAATGGTCTCCATTTGATTGAGTCTCTCCATCATGTGAGGAAACTTCTACTGAATTTGGCCCTGGGTGAGCCACTTTCCTTAGTTTAGGAGTTTCCCTTCCTTAACAACCCAATAAACCTGGATCTTTTGCTCGCGAGTTCTCTTGACCTATGTATCCACTATCTGATCAGAAAATGATTGTTCCATGTAGCTAGGGTTGAGCTCTGTTGGTTTCATATATTATGAAATCTTCGGGGTGTCCAATAATGGTGGAAAATATGGTTGAAGGAGGTGCGCATTGAAAACTAGGCGCAATCCAAGGAAGGGTGGAGTGTTGAGCTCAAAATAATTACTACCCACAACCTTGGTAATAGTGTAAGGTCCATAGTGAAGTGGTCAAAGATTTCGATGGGGCCCTATAAGATGCTCTTTTTTCAAATGTAAATAGACTTTGTCTCCAAACTGAAACTAGTGTGGTACCTTGTGTTGATCATGGAATTTCTTGTACTTAGCATTGTCTTTCTGTAAAATATCATGGACCTATTGGCATATGTGTTGAATCCACTCAATGAATTTGGTAGCTTTGTCAGTCTTAGACTAAACATGGGAAGAGTCTATTTATGTGGTTGCAAGAGGTAGTGCAACATCAATGGGACCCAAGGGTTAGAATCCCAACCCCACCTGAAATGGGTGATGGTCAGTGGAGATATGGAGTGTTGTAACTGTGTTGAACATAGAGGAGGCTCTCGTCCCATGTACATGGATGCTTAGATTTATACATGTGTAGGATGTCCACAATCATCTCATTGACGACTTTTTTTTGGCCATCTGTTTGGGGTGGAATGCAGTGGATTTAGTGAGCTTGGTGTCAAACAGTGACCAGAGAATCGACCAAAATTTGTTGAGGAACCTATTGTCCCAGTCAGAGATGATGGTCTATGGTATATGAAAATGGACCCACACTCATTCGAAGAATATATTGGAAGTATCTGTCGATGTGATATTCTTGTTATAGGTTGTGATGATGGCCATCTTAGAAAACTGATCAACAAAAACAAATACACAATCATTGCCTTTCTTGGTGGACAAAAGGCCAAATATGTAAATCATTGAGATGGATTTCGGAGGCTTCTCGGGGGTAATAAGAGGGGTGTATAATCCTTGATTCTTTATGGGTGGCTTGGTAATGGCACAGATAGTGCAAGATCTGATATACTAGTTGATGTCTTGCCGAATTTTTGGCCAATGAAAATGTTTCTGTAGAACGACCACAATTTTCTCCATGCTAAAATGTCCTTCCATATGACTGTAGTGGGATTCCCAAATCATATTTTCATGCTCACTTGCAGTAACACAAATATGGCCTAGATGGCATAATCGTCTATCCCGAATGTGAAAATCGATGGCATTCACCCCTGTACCCAAGAGTTGATAGGTGGTGGCGAAGTCCAGATCTTGGTGATAAATTTGGGGAAACTCAAATTCCTCACATCCATAGGAATGGACCATAGTGGTGAGTGCATCCATGGGAGGTCTACTGAGGAAGTTAGCGACACAATTTGTGCTCCATGTTTTATACTTGATGTTGAGATGGAGCTATTTTAGGTAGGCATACCACTTCTGATTGTGGTCGTTCTGCAATTTCCCTTGTGTCTGTATGAACTACAAAGGCTTGTGATCAATGTGAATGATCCTCTCCTTTCCCAAAATGTAATGTTTCAATTGACGATAGGCTTGTACAATGGAATACATTTCCTTTTTATAGGTGGGGTATTTCAAGATAGTATCCAAGAGTGTCTCACTCTGGTATGCCACCAGATGACCATGTTGAGTGAGAACTATGCCTATATCATAGTAAAATGCATTAGTCTCAATCTAGAATGGTTTTTCGAGATCGAGAAAGGAGAGTACTGGAGCTTAGCACAAGTGATGTTTCAGATAATCAAATGCTCATTGTTGTTCCTTATCCCACATGAACGCTTCCCTACCGTCACCCTTGGTCATTTGGCTGAGGGACCATGCAATATGGTAGAATACCAAAATGAACCATCGATAGAAGTTGGTTAGTCCCAAGAAGATCTGAAGCTCAGTTAGTATGGTCAGATTTGGCTAGTTACAGATGCTTTGGATATTAGCTAGATCAACATGTACCCCATGTTAATAAACAATGTATTCCAAGTATTGGACATTATGCATGCCAAAGGAGAATTTTTCCAAGTTGGCATATAATTTGAGTTGCCGAAGAGAAATGAAAACCTATTGAATATGTCGCATGGGATCCTCCCAAGTTCTAGTAAAGATGAGAATTCCATCCAAATATACCACCACAAAAGAGTTTTTGAAGGGTCTCAGTACATCATCGATCAACCTCATGAAAGTGGTTGGTGCATTTGTTAAGCCAAAGGGCATGACCAACCATTCTAATATACCTTCTTTATATTTGAATGTTATCTTCCATACATCAGGTGGTTCGATGGGAATCCGGTGGTAGCCATACTCTAGGTCAATCTTGCTAAAGAACTTTTCCCCATTGACTTAGTCAATAAGGTCATCAATATTGAGAATTGGGTATCAGTTCTTGAATGTGATTTTATTTAATTCTATGTAATCAATGCAGAGTCTCCATGTCACATCCTTCTTCTACACCAGTACAAGCAGGCTTCTGTAAGCGGAGGAGTTGGGTCTGATGTGCCCCTTTTCAAGAATCTCTTGGATCTAATGCTTGATTTCATCATTTTCCATCCACGAGCAATGATATACTAGTCCATTAGGAAAAGGTGCACCGGGGGTTAGATAAATTGGATGCTTAACTTGGCAGTGCGTTGGTACCCCCGTGGGTGAGGGGAATATGTATGTGTACTCTTCCACGACCCCATCCACTTGCTTCTACTGGAGAGAGAGGATGTTTGTATAGGCCACAAATGTGGAGGCGACCTTTTGCTTACTATGAACATGGATCACAAAGAAGACAAATTTCTCGATTCTTGAAATGACCTTACTTCATTTCTTAGCAAAGAATAAAGAAACAGAGGTAGGTAGCACTACCTCTAGTATCTTGTACATTTGTCTACCCAAAGTAATAATAACAGTGCAGGGTCTAGACTCATACACAACATGACGCTTCCAAAAATATTATTTTCCTAACAAAACATCACAAACTTCAAGGGGACAAATAACACATAATACCTCATCTTTGAAAGGCTTGATTTCATAGGGAAGACGAAATTATTGGATGACATAGAGATATCTTCCTTGGTGAAGATATCTGATGGTGTAGGGTTTTAGGTGTGGTGTCATCGACAGGTCCAATCGCTTGATGACCTCTACTAAGATCAGGTTCTTTGGACTGCCACTATCGATAATGAAATGAAGCAGATCCCCCTTTACCCACATCTGTGAGTGAAAGAGGCGTTCCCATTCTAGTTCTTCTAGTTCTCTTGGCTCCAATTTGGTGGTAGTGATAGTGGAATTGGGTTCAACATCGATAATCTGCTTCCCTCCTTATGGATTTTATTCAGAGTCAAAATCGACCTCTAAATCAGACGCCTTCAACTCAACCACAAGTGACTACTTGGAGAAACATTATTCAGTGTTGTGCTAAGGGATTTTATGGTATTCACACCATTTTCCTATGTCCTTCTTTGTCTTTTCATTGCCCTTATTATGTTGCAACTTGGAGTATTTGTCCTGATAGTGGCCATGTTTTCTTTGTCCCTTGCTATGTGGGTTGGGGTTGCCTTTTCCCCACTTCAGTTGTGAGGAGTTTGCAGATACAAACTCTCACCTCTTTTTCTTAAATTTATGGTCAATATTGACAACATATCTATACACCATACCCAATGAGGCGATGTTCAGAAACTCCATTTATGTTTGAATGTATCTATGCAAACAACTGTGATATTTGAGCACCAGATATCTCTTAGAGTATTTGATACCCAATTTGGTGTGTAGGGTATGGAAAATATTGGTGACATATGGTACTGTCTATTTCCTTTCTTGATGCAGGGTGGTCCATTCGGTGTATTGGTCCTTGTAGCTTCCAACGGGGTAGTATTCTTCTTTAATGGAATCCTAGAAAGAATCCCATGTAGGGGAAACCAAAGATATTGCATATTCATCTATGTACCTTTTCTCAAAGTAACTATCCCACTAGTCCTTAACATGGGGGGTGACCTTGAGGAGTGAAAAAGTAATATTTTCCCTATCGAAAAATTTGTGGCTCGAAAAATACACTGTGAGAAGATTCAACCATTTTTCTACAACATCCACATATATCAGTCCTTCAAATAAGGGAATATAAAAATTTACTTGTACATTGAAGGGGGCTACATGGTCTCTTGATGAATATTCTTCTCCTATGGGCAATCGTCAAAGGATCTACACAAATTTCTCCATCACTTCATTCCTTTCTTGCACAAGGGCTTCCTTGAGCAACATTTTAAAAGGATATCCTACTCCATCATATTTATTTTCATCCCCCGTGGGTTTTTGTCGGGCTTATCATGACCGATATACAAATGGATTGATTGGTTTGAGTACCAACTTCTTATACCTAGATCTTGTTGAGGACATGCACGAAAAAAAAAAATGAAGAGTAGACCACTCTGATACCATTGATCTAGATTTAGGAGAAAAATGAACTGATTAACAGATCTAATAAAATAAACACAGAGATATGAAGAACAACATAGATATCCAGTGAAAAATATCTTCTATTGAATAAATGAAATAGGCTAAAACTGGAAAAATCTAGAACTGAAACACTTTCTCGAATGGTGGTAGATATCTTTGAGAAGAGATGTGGCTGCTACACACATCTGTCTGAGAAGAATGATCACAATGAGTCTCTAGAGGCATTTTTAACATTACTCATGAATTCCAAAACCCTATACATCCAAAAACCTAACCCTAGGAGATGAAACACCAAAAGTTATGTGGGCCCCAACGGGTAAGTTGGTACCTCAATTTCCTAGGATCGTAACTTTTGCATACAACCTCCTTTTTAGGTGCATGGTATCCCATTGGAAAGTTATTTTAGAGAGATAAACATTACACCATAAAACTCTAAATCTGTCTACAGTTTGAATGTGGCGATAAAAAAAATGATGTTTAGGGCCCCAAAATGCCCCTAGAAGTAAAACAAGATTTATTGACATGAAAACATACAAAATAAGCCAGTTGGATTATGTGGGAAGTTAGAAATGTCCACATGGAGGATGTGTAGAGATTCAGATAGCCACGTAAGTGTATAACCCACAATTACAGAGAAGTACAAAATAACGTGATGAACTAAAAAATGTCAAGATGAGCTATTTGGAATAGGTGGGTGGCCACCGATATCCACAGTACTACATATGACCAAATTTTCCATGATTTTTTGTTGTTATTTACACACATATCCATCACACTTTCTATGAAAGAAAAAACTATTTTTCATGGAAGTTTTTTCGTCCCTATATCCACAAACCAGGTATTTGTGAAAACAACTGTTGATACTGGGAGGGGGGTGAATCAATATCAAGAACAATTTAAAAACTTTTTCAACTTATACTTAAACCATTCAACTATATCCAATGAGAAATGAACAATAGAATAAGAGTTACACCAATACACCACAATACACCATGCACAATATATGAGAAATAATCAATAGTTATTGTTCAAGGGAAGTAATGACT
>SNQJ01S0062541.1:77739-89741 GCA_010110895.2 Picea sitchensis
TTGGGGTATCATAATCATCCTTTGACATTGTATTTCTTGTGCCCTGTCCTTCTATTGTTTTTTTTTCTATGCACTCATGTACCATAATTCCGGTACATCATTGAGAAGGGAATCGAGACATATGTGTAGGGTCATGAACTGTAACAACAAAAATGATCATATCAATATGTTGAAATGTAATTGAAATAACTAATTCATTGTTTTGATTAACATTACACTATTTCTCTTTACATGTCTATGTAGCTATGACAGTTAGTGTGCTAATTTCTTTTCCACTTGGTTCCTCTCACAATTCACCCTCCTGAGCTACATGATCTTCAATTTTGAGAAGATAATATATAATTATAAGTCAAGAAATAAATATCTACAATCAAAATAAATATTTCTAATTTTGAAGTATACATACCAGAATGGGTACTCTACTCCACAGTATAATTGGACATGTGCACCCTTGTATGACGTGGTGTCTGTTGAATACTGCTAGATTAATTACTGCGGTTGCACTGTTGCTTGAAAACAAAAATTATACTTAGTTAAGGGTGATATAATAAAATATGAATAGACTTTACAAGAATGCTACGACGGTTTCCTTATTCATTTTATATACCTGCATGGCTGGGGAGATTGGAGTTTGCCCCAATATTTTCCTATATTCAATCACACAATTAAAACCATGCTTGTAACGAAGCTTTAGGTCCTCCTCGGTGGAAGCAGTTTCGAACATATTTAATTGCAATGCATAACATCATTAAAAATACCAATAAAAAAACATATATTTGTTTGCTACTTTTAAATAAATATTAACCATAGTTAATCATTTAAATCTTACGATTCGGGCTTTTAGTTTTCCATAGCCACCCTGGCCTAGTTTATGATGTTTGTGCTTTTCTATTCTAGCCTTTGTTTCTTTGGATGTGTCTGGTAGCCTACATATGGAATGTTTGAAAAAATATTAGATATCAGAATTGTTACTCAAAACAAGAAAGAAAAACATAAATGAGCATATTTCACTAATAATATGACATGTGTTGTACCTTGCTTGACTAGCTCGTGGATGTCTTCCTTGTTTTTTAAACAATTTCTCCTTTGCATCCTCTATCAGGGCCTTTCACCCTTTCTTTGGAACCATGGGAGGGCACTAAGGCTTGATGTCTAATTGCAATTTCTCCCTATATTGGGCCCTGGTATATTTTAAAATCTCGTCGGCTAACCTTTTAACCACTTTCTTGTTGAAAGTGTTGCCGAACAAGTATACCATATGGTCTATCAAATAATCTTTCTTTTTTCTATATTTTCCATTCCACCGTGTGCAAATGGTGAGGCCAAACAAATCCAATGATTTGTCATTTAAGTTTCTATAGAAAACATTGTTTCCTGTAGAAGCGTGTTATCCATTAATTTATAATAGTCTAAAAAAATGTCCATTTCAATTTCATGATAAAAATGAATCAATTAATTAACAATTACCTGAAATCTTCTTAATCTTGATTGGAACACATGTGTCATCCACCAGAAAGGTGGCAACTAGTGATCTGGTGCTTTTAATTCATTTTGATCCATGCATAATAGTTTCCTATCCATCTATAGTACATTCCTCTCTCGATTCATGTAGAGTCCTAGTCTCCGACTCATCATGCTCCGATGTGTCATGCCGGTCAAAATCATTGCACTCATCAATGGATTCGAGGGGAACCTCAAGAAGCTCAAAAATCCTCACTTGTACTTTGATATGTTGACATTTTTGTTTCATTGGACCATCACTGCTACCTAACGAAGTTGCAGGATCGACAGGTTCCCAACACACGGGGTTTTAAAACTCCTACAAACAGAAAACTTTATTTTATCAGATGATATAGAAATATAAAACAAAAAAATGGATATGAAATTTTCATAACTGATAAAAATATGTGAAGATGCCACTTACCCCAAAATTAGATATTATATTTTGCATTTCTACAATTCTTTCCCTATCCTCCTATGTCATGGGTCTTTTGCTAAGAAAACCTAAATATTCTATGTTTTCCTTCTTCAAGGCCTTTTCTATAGTTGTTATTGGGTCAGTGGAATAAAATATTTCGTCCTCATCAATATCCTCATTGGCTGCCTTCCCACGTTGACCATGCCATAATACATTGATGAATAAAATTAATGAGATGAACTTTAACATTTGAGAAATTTAGTTATTGTAGTGATAAGTTATTACTGTATTTAACATTTACCAGTTGAGGCACATCAGGTGCCTTTCCACTATCACCCTGGACAAATGTAGTGGGTGATTTTCGGCCACGCTCATCCTGGATAGAATTTGACACAATAAATCAATCAAAAAAAGTTATGAAATTCACCTATAACATTTAAAAAGTGAATTATTGCAGTCATATTCGAAAAAAAATAATGAAATTTTAGAAATTCAGTTGTTGTAGTCATAAGTTTTTACTGTATTTAACATTTACCTGCTGAGGCATAGTGGGTGCCTTTCTATGGTCACCCTCGACAGATGTAGTGGACGATTTTCTACCATGATCACCCTGGATAGAAGTTGACACAATAAATCAATCAACAAAAGTTATGAAATTCACCTATAACATTAAAAAACTGAAATATTGCACTAATATCAGAAAAACAATAATGAAATTTCAGAAATTGAGTTGTTGTAGTCATAAGTTGTTAATATATTTAACATTTATCGGCTGAAGCACAATGGGTTCCTTTCCACAGTCACCCTAGAAAGATGTAACAAGTGATTTTTGGCCACGATCACCCTGGATAGAATTTGACACAATAAATCAATCAACAAAAGTTATGAAATTCACCTATAACATTAAAAAAATGAAATATTGTAGTAATATCAGAAAACAAATAATGAAATTTCAGAAATTTAGCTGTTGTAGTCATAAGTTGTTACTGTATTTAACATTTACCTGTTGAGGCATAGTGGGTGCCTTTCCACAGTCACCCTAGATAGATGTAGTCCGTGATATCTCACGGTCACTCTGGACATATGTTGACATAATAAATTAATCAACAAGAGTTATGAAAGTAATTGTAACATTCAAAAAATGAAATATTGTAGTAATATCAGAAAATAAATAATGAAAAATGAAATATATGCAGTAAAAAATTGAAATATTGCAATGATAAATTATAACAATGATTGATC
This sequence comes from Picea sitchensis, assembly GCA_010110895.2. Classification (NCBI taxonomy): domain Eukaryota; kingdom Viridiplantae; phylum Streptophyta; class Pinopsida; order Pinales; family Pinaceae; genus Picea; species Picea sitchensis. Next base: position 80,900 of record SNQJ01S0062541.1, read on the forward strand.
AAAGGTTGATTTGAATGGTATGTATGATATTTATCCACATAGGCACACCCCATCCATCTATTCTATTTAGTTTGTAATCAATCCACAACTCTTCACTTAGAACCATTTTTTTTGTTGCACATACAAATATATGATTTCCTTCGCATCCCTCAAATATGCAATTTGGTTTCTTACTTGTTTCCATTGGTCGTGTACTCTTTATAAATCCTGCAATGTTTCCAGTATCTTTTGGCCTTCCATCAATATACATAGTTTCCCCTTTATTTTGATTGTTATCTACTAGTTGTATATAATTTGCGGCAACTTCGTATCTCCACATACTTCGTGTATATCGGACCAACATCAACCAATGATTGTATTTGTATAATGTTCTGACATACTCCATCAATTCATTTATAGTGCCATAGCCGAACTTTATTCAATCCATGGAAAATAACCCCAATCCATGTAAGGACGAAGGAGCAATGTGATACATCCTCCCACTGATGAAGAAATTTGTGTCCACTTTAGGTATCTCCTTAGGTGCCAATAGTTGCACTAGATGTCTATACCTCAAGTGGAAATCAAGGTCACCTATGCTCTCAACATCATAATTACATGACCCTCTGTTGGAAATAAAAAATTGCATGCGTATACAAAATCTTTTCCGTACCTTTTCAGATCTAGTTGATCTAGAATGGGTAGATCTAGTACAACAAGTCTCACTTTCAACCTCTCTTAGTATATATTGATCATCATTGGAGGAATATAGATACGAAAAAATACCTATTTGGTGGTACCTACACTCATTAAAACAAGAAGATAAGTTATTGTGCAAATATAAGTTTGTGGTACCAACACTCGAAAAAATGAGAAGATAAGTTAGCGAGCAAATATTTAGGGAACACATGTTTTGCTTGGAGAATATACTTGATTCTATTGTATGTAACAAACTTATTGGGGTCCTTGTTTACTTGATTCATATCATACTTGGAATCCTATTATTTTTATCTTGGTATGCTTTGAGGTGTGAGTCTTCTCTTTTATAGTTTCATATAGTTGCATATAGTTGCATATAGTTTCACAGTTGCATATAGTTGCATACAGTTGCATAAGTTGCAATATAGTTTCATATAGTTGCAGAAAGTTACATATAGTTGCATAGTTGCATATAGTTGCATACAGTTTCATAAGTTGCATATTTGCATATAGTTTCATATATTTTCATAGTTGCATATAGTTGCATAAGTTGCATATAGTTGCATATAGTTGCAGAAGTTGCATATAGTTGTGTATAGTTGCATAAGTTGCATTGTTGCATAAAGTTGCATGTTGCATAAAGTTGCATAAGTTCCATAAAGTTGCATAAGTTGCATAAGTTGCATGTTGCATAAAGTTACACAAGTTCCATTGTTGCATAAAGTTGCATATAGTTGCATAAGTTGCATAGTTGCATAAGTTGCATAGTTGCATAAAGTTGCATAAGTTGCATAGTTTCATAAAGTTGCATAGTTGTGTGTTTCATAAAGTTGTGTAGTTTGAATAAGTTGCATAAGTTGCATAGTTGCATAACTTACATAGTTGCATAAGTTGCATAAGTTTCATAGTTTCATAAAATTACATATAGTTGCATAGTTGCATAAGTTGCATTGTTGCATAAAGTTGGACGTTGCATAAAGTTCACATAAAATTGCATAATGTTGCATAAAGTTGCATAAAGTGGAAACACATGTGTATTTCCACTTTTCATCGATATAGGGGCATGTTGGGTTCTCACAATGGATATCAATTAAAGAATTATCATGTGGTGAATTCCATCCTTATGACAGGGTACTTGCTCAAGCACACTTTTCTCATGAGTACCCTCCTATTTTCTTATGCATATTTGCTTTTCCAAATAGTGTCACCTTATTTTCTTTGTCTTCAATTGTTTCTTTTCCTTTAAATATTCTTCATGCAACTTGTTTGTATTCTATTCCATGAAGTATATCTCATGCAATGGGGGTGAAACTTAGTTTATGGTTTCTACACTTCATAATGTATGGTTTCTACACTTCATATTGATCCTACACATATCCCATCACATATTGGAGTGTAGAGTATTTCATGGTGCATTTTCCATACACAACCTACACTAGGAAAACACTTAGGTCCTCCTAGTGTGTTGAAACCCCTCATTTTCAGTCCTTTTCCTTATTCTAGATGTGTGATAATGTCTTCCCATGTGATTTCTAGTGCCATCATGCAACCCTATTTTGTGTTTATCCTTCCTTGGTCATATGTTTGTGTATGGTAGATTCTTTGGCCAACACATTTAGGTCCCTCCCTTACCAGTTATGACCTCTCTTGGGCCTTGTGCACTAGTTGGGGTCTTTTTTAGTTGAGGAGCCTCCCTTGGGTCCCCAACCTTCCCTAATCCATTAGGGCACACTCTTCAATGCATAAAATAAAACCAATTGTTGCGTAGTTGCATAAAGATGTGTAGTTTCATGTTGAATTATAAAGTTGGAGAGTGATCTGGTGGTGTGTAGGAATAGGCCTAGCACCTTCAAAATGATTATTTTCCTCCAACTATCCAACTTTAAAGTTGTGTAAATTTCATAAAGTTGCGTAAGTTGCAAGTTGATAAATCAAGGGATTCCACCAACACTCATTTAAATTTATTTTTAATCGCTTTCCAATACTTCTTTTAGTTTGTTGATATTGAGCTCACACATGAGGTAGTTTATATCTATGAGGATTTGGGATCAATTTTTCAAGCCTGAAGTTGATGTGTAAATATTTCTGAAGGTATTGGATCCCTTAATGACTCCTTAGTATTGTTGATGAGTTGAAGAAGTTTGAAATAACCAAGCAACCATGCAGGAAATGCAATGTTGCATAGAATAAGAATTTAATTGTTTTATGAGTAATGGACAATTCACATTGTAGAATATCCTTCAATATATTTTTGTTATCTCTACGAACCATTTTGTCAAGAAAACATCTAATTCGTTGACTTGAAGGACTTGTTGATTTCCCAATCCATCATTTTTTCTCATGATAGATAAATCACTAAGTCAGGAGAACAAACATCCTTTAAAAGTTAGTAATTGAACCTTCATCATTGAAGTAAGAAAAGAAAGGTGTCATTTTTTTTTCTATATTTGTATAATTTAGCCAAGAAAAGGAAACTTTCTAGGTTAGGAGGCCATTGAGTCTCCAAACCTAGTGACTAAATCTTCTTGAGCCTTAAGGTATACGATTTATTCCCAAAAGAAAAACCACTTATTCAGTGAGGTTACTTGTTGTCCAAACCGACCGATTGAGGTCATTGACCCTTGCACTCAACCAATTTTCTCCTTGGGGTAAATCACTCACTTGTCCTTATGACATCTCCTGGGCCTTGTGCACTAGTTGGGGTATTTTTCAGTTGAGGAGTCTCCCTTGGGTCCCCAAACTTCCCTAATCCATTAGGTCGCACTCTTCAATGCATAAAATAAAACCAATTGTTGCGTAGTTACATAAAGTTGTGTAAGTTGCATAAAGTTGTGTAGTTGCATGTTGATTTATAAAGTTGGATAGTGATCCGATGGTGTGTAGGAAGAGGCCTAGCACCTTCAAAATGATCATTCTCATCCAACTATCCAACTTTAAAGTTGCGCAAATTGCATAAAGTTGTGTAATTGAAAGTTGAGAAATGATGGGATTCCATCGACACTCATTTAAATTTATTTTTATTTTCTTTCCAATACTTCTTTTAGTTTGTTGATATTGAGCTCGCACATGAGGTATTTTATATCTTTGGGGATTTAGGATCAACTTTTCAAGCCTGAATTTGATGTGTAAATATTTATGAATTTATTGGATCCCTTAATGACTCCTTAGTAATGTTGATGAGTTGAAGAAGTTTTGAAATCACCAAGCAACCATGCAGGAAACTCAATGTTTGCATAGAATAAGAGTTTAATTTTTTTATGAGTAATGGAGAATTCACATTGTAGAATATCTTTCAATATTTTGTTGTTATCTCTATGAACCATTTTGTCAAGAAAAAATCTAAGTCGTTGACTTGAAGGACTTGTTGATTTCCCAATCCATCATTTTTCCTCATGATAGATAAATCACTAAGTCATGAGACCAAAAGTACTTTTAAATTTAGTAATTGAAACTTCATCATTGAAGTAAGAAAAGAAAGGTGTCAATTGTTTTTGGATATTTTGATAATTTATCGAAAAAAATTGATGCAGACCCCCTGCCCTCGGGTCGAGATCCGCACAGGATCTTTTCAAAACCATGCTAAGATTTAATTAACCCCTTTGTTGAGACACAAAGGACATCGGGTTTTGGGAGTTAGAGAGTCCTGATGTATCCCCACGGCTCTTGACAAATGCGAAATGTAAATTGTAAACGAGTGTTGACCACTCCAACGCACACCACCTGTTACCCCTAAATTCAACCTTTTGGGACTTGAGCGAAAGACCCAACAATCATTCCTCTTGCCTTATGATTCCCCAACTTTCGAAATACCAGAATGTCGAAATGGTCTCAATGTCACATGAAATGCGAGATCAATGGCCTTTCGGGAATTTCGTCGAAGCTTGATCCCTCCTTTAACTTCCACCGCGCGTACCTTCTGACCGAGGCTTCGGGCCCACCTTTTCGACATTTATCTCTCCGTGATTTTGGGAGTCGCGTTGATCATGAAACTCTACCTCTTCGGTCCTGAAACTCCACAACCCGATCGGTGCCCCATGGCTATCGTCCCTTGACTCTTCAGGAATTCCTCCTTTCCCTCTTCAGGATTTCGTGAACCGGGAGTTTGAGACTCTCGATTCCAAATTTGCTACCTACTCTACTTCTCAAACTCCAGCAAGACAAAATAATGAAATTCCACTCCAAATATACTTTTCATTTTGTGACTTTGGAGTTTTCAGTGTAAAGCACTCGACCCCTTGTTGTCAGGGTTCATGAAATGTCGAACCCCAAAGTGTCGAGATGTCGATGTTCAACATTAAAGGCACGTTTCTCTTCATGACTTTGGGATTTTCAATGCCAAGAGTCCCAATTCTCTATCATCGGGATTCCTAGTATGTTGAACCCCAAATTACTGAAATTCCAAAAATCAATTGTTGATAATCCCTTTCGTGAACCGAGAGTTTGAGTGACCAATGGTTTCTTTGCCTGCACTCTAACCTTATGAATCTCGAAGCCCCAAAATGATCTGACCCCTCAGATAGACCACGATAAATGGTCCACGTTGATTCTTGATGTCAGGGTGGCAGATTCGTCCAACCCTAACCACGCCACAACTCCTCTAGATCTGACGGTCCTCATGACTTTGCAAGTTCTCCATGGAGAATTCTGACCACCAGATGCACTCCTCAAGGAGTCTTGTCTGGATGAATCGACGTTCTCCCTCCTGAACTTAACTTCTATCGAAATCTTTCGAACTCTGTCTCCTTTTGAGCATTTCAAAGGCTAAAATCCCTCCTGATCTTTCTGAGATAAAACGCAGATCTTCATCAACGCACACCTTGCGGACATCCACTGCACTCCTTGCAATAATTCTTAGGAAGATAAACAATTGAAACTCATTATTCTCCTCTCTCAGACTTCATACATTCAACATGAAATCATACACATACATAGCATTGAAACAAATGTATACAGAGAAACAAAACAACTGTAAACATACCATTCAACAAATGTAAATAGTAAGCATCACAACACCATGAAAATTGAATCAAATCTTCATATATTATCTCAAATGCTCTTGTACATGGGTTCTTCTCTACAGATCTCTGCTTCATCTCTATAGCTTATGAATTCTGAATAATCATCCCAAGATTACAATGATACAAGGGTGAGGGTGTCTATATTCATTTTCCTTCCTATGCTTCTAAAAACTGTCTAATCTAACATTCATATCTACCTACTCTAGATTAATAGACTTAAATGCCTTAATACATCCGATAGATGAGAGTAATCTCTCCAGATCTATTCATATCTCCAATACATAAATGCAAGTACACCTCTCCTAGCTTATTACATTAATGCTTTAGATTCAAAATTTAAAATGTTGTTCATAAAAACATGCTCCTTTTTCCTATTTGCGAGTTTCCATTTGTGTGTCTAGCTGTCTCTTGTGTTTATGTTGATTTCTTGGCTGGCCTCTTACGATGCTCCTGCATCATACTCCCTTTCTTGAAAATTTTCATGAACTCCTGTTCATGAGCTCCTGCACGGTGTGTCCATGCCTATGAATTGTTGCTTCATCCTCCCAATTGGCATCTTCAACTGGATGTCCTTTCCATTTGACAAAGTATTCAAAATACTCTTTTCTCCTAGTCTTTTTGCTAACCCGTTTATCAATTATGCTTTCCATCTGTGGCTCTATAGCTACAGGCATTTTTTTTGTCCATTGAATTTCTTTTTGTTCCTCCTCTACTCCTGCTTCTTCAGATCTATAATGGTACACATACGCAACATTGAATATCAGTGAGATTCTGAACCCATCGGATAATTCAATCTCATATGCGTTTTCCCCAAATTTCCTTAGGACCTTCCATGATCCAATATTTTTCATCTTCAGCTTATTATACATTCCCCTCGGGAACCTCTCTTTCTTCAAATGCACAAGAACTAGGTCACCAATTTCAAATTGAAGTTCTCGCCTATGTTGATCTGCTCTTCTCTTGTATTCTTGACTTGAACTCTGCAATCACTCATTAACTCAGCTATGAAGCTCCTTCATTCCTTCTGCAAAGTCCTTTGTACTAGCACTCTTGAATTCATTTTGTTCTGAATCTTTCAATTCAAAAACTCCTCTTGGCTGCATTCCATATACAATATGGAATGGACTCTACCCTATGCTTCTATTGAGTGAAGAATTGTAAGTGAATTCTACTTGTGGCAGAATGTGATCCCATTGACTGTGGTGTTTAGTCACTAGGCTTCTTAACAAATCTCCCAAGCTTTTGTTCACGACTTCTGTCTTCCCATCCTTATGAAGATGATATGCTGAACTAAAAGACAAACTTGTTCCCAACTTATTCCATAAGGTTCTCCAGAAATTCCCTATGAACTTGGTATCTTGATCAGACACGATACTCTTTGGCAAGCCGTGAAGTCTGACGACTTCCTTGAAAAACAGGTTCGCAATATGATTTGCGTCACTGGTTTTCTGGCATGGTGTGAAATGTGCCATTTTTGAAAATCTGTCGACTACAGCAAAGATTGAATCATGTCCTCTTTGTGTCCTTGGCAGTCCCAATATGAAATCCATACTCACTGCATCCCATGGCCTTTCAGGTATGGGTAATGGTTTATATAACCATGTGTTTTGCCTTTTCCCTTTCGCGTGCTGACAAATTTTGCACTTGTCCACAAATTTCTTGACATTTGTCCTCATCCCTGGCCAAAAATATGAGCCATTCGACTTTGAGAACATTTTATCATGACCAAAATGTCCGACAAATCCTCCACTGTGTTTTTCCTTCAGCAAATTCTCCCTCATGGAGCCTTTCGGAATACATAGTTGATTTCCCCTGAACAATAACCCATCCTGGATCATGTATTCAGTCCATTAGTTTCTATCCATGAGAACTGGATTCTCAGATGCCTCATATGCCTATTTAAAATCTGGTTCATCCTTGTACATTTCTTTGAGGTTATCAAACCCCAAAGTCTTGACTCTGAATTCCTTCTTAAGAAAACATTTCTTGTTCAAAGCATCAACAACTTTGTTAGCAATTCCAGAAATATGCTTAATAAAACAAGTAAAATTTTGCATGTATTCAACCCATTTAGCATGTTTTGGGTTCAACTTCTCCTGTTGAGTCACGAATTGCAAAGCATGATTATCGTTGTACAAAACAAAGTACTTGGGAACCAACTAATGTCTCCACTTCTTCAATGCTTGTATGACTGCATATAATTCCTTGTTATACGTGGAGTACTTAATCTTCGCTTCATTCAGTTTTTCACTAAAATATGCGATCATCTTGTCATCTTGGATCAAGACTGCTCCAATTGCAAATCCACTCACATCACACCTGACCTAGAATGTATTGCTAAAATCTGGAAAAACCATAATTGGTTGCTCAGTGATCTTCTTCTTCAGCAGGTTGAAACTCTTCTCTGCTTCCTCCATCCAGTGAAAAGATTTGTCTTTTTTTCACCGTATCCATCATTGGTGCACTAATTCCACTGAAATTTCAGATGAATTTCCAGTAGAATCTTTCCAAACCATGGAAGCTTCAAAATTCAAACATGCTCTTCAGCGATGGCCAATTCTTAATCACCTTTGTCTTTTCCGGATCCATTTTCAATTCATTTGCAGAGATAACAAAACCCAAATAAATGAGTTATGTCCTCATAAATGATGATTTCTTCATATTAATCAGTAATTTCTCCTGCTGTAATCTCCTCATTACTGCAACTAAATTCTTTAAGTGTTTTTCTTTTGCTTTTCTGAAAATTAATATATCATGAAGATATACAATGATGAATTTTCCTATGAAATCCTTCAGGGATTCATTCATTAATCTCATGAAAGTACTGGGTGCATTCATTAAGCCAAATGGCATGACAATCCATTCATATAGCCCCTCATTCATCTTGAATGTTGTCTTCCATTCATCACCTTCTCTCATTCGAAGTTGATGGTACCAACTTTTCAAATCAATCTTTGAAAAAAAATTTGCTCCACTCAAGCAATCCATCAAGTCAGCCATCCTTGGTAATGGAAATATGTATCTGATGGTAATCTTATTGATTTCCTGTTGGGCCCCAACAACTCCCCTTATATTTTTACAAAATTTAAAGGGCCCCTATTAAAATCTTGATAATTATAATGAGCTACAGAATCAACCTTTTCAAA
>SNQJ01S0062542.1:1409-12235 GCA_010110895.2 Picea sitchensis
TTGTTTTTCACTATTATTTTATGGGTTTAATTAATGTCGAAACAACATGTTATGCATCTCATTGGGGAGGTATAAGGGGTTAGAAAACCACTAAAACAGCAAGCAAAACAAAGAAATATATGGCAGTCCCTTAAAATTTCATCCTCAGCAACCAATTACAGAAGTATGTCAAGTGTTTGACGAAAGTCCAACACCAAAACTAAAAGGGTTTTTCCAATTTTTGCAACTTAGAATATTTCATAATTTGATGTTGATGTGTGGTTAGAATATTTCATAATTTGATGTTGATGTGTGGAGGGGCTTCTTAGTTGACCCCGAGACTTGTATATAAAGGAGAGAAGTCATTGTGACATTTCATTGTGGTGTGGAGACATTGTGAGAGGAGTCTTTGGTAATTTCAATCCACCACTTGGTGACCTCAGTCCAGCCAAATGGAAAAGGCCGTAAGGCTCTAGTTTACTGTGATTTTTTGTGTTTTGGGCAGGTCTTCTGTGATATGTTTGTCATGAGCATATATCTTGCTGGAGAGAGGCAGCCGTTAATTTCTGGGCAGGTTTCTTGCTAGAGAAGGGGGGGCAAGGGTTGTTTGTGGTGTGTTCCAGTTGAGAACAGGAGGCCGCAGGCCTAGAGTAGGCTCTACCAGCCCAAGAAAGTGTGCAGCAGACTCCAAGGAGGATCAGTCTGCTAGAACAGGGGAGCCGCAGACTTGAGAGGCTCCCTAGGAGGCTCAGCCTACTCAGACAACCAGGCCAGATAGTTGGCAGCAAGCTACAGAGCAGATTTTTGTGGACAGCAGGCTCAGAACAAGGCTGCCACAGGTGTGACAGCAAGCAGTCTGAGAGTTGTTACAGAGTATTTAAGGGCTGTTACAGGGGCAGCTTTGAAGGCTGTTGTAACAGCAGTAACAGCAGAAATTTGGAACTTTGGAGCAGCTTGAGGGGAGTCCTGGTGGACTAAAACAGCAGATTGGTAAGCTGTTACAGCAGTGTATTTGAGCTGTAACAGCAGCAGTCCTGGACCAGGTCGTGGCACGAAAACAAAGGAGGGTTTCAGCTATGCCGTAAATTTTGGTATTTTACTGTATGTAAGATTGCGCCATTGTCCCTAGTATGGGAGCCCATTGGTTCTTGGTTTAAGAACAAGTGATTTTTGGCTTAAGATTCATGTGTACCTGTGTATGATCTAATTGCCAATGTATTTTCCGCTGTGCTAATGTAGTTAGGCATCTCAGTGTGTTTATGTTTACAGTTCAATTAAGGTAAATTGTGTATAACTGTGGAAACATTAGACCAAACCTGAGATGCAGTAAAATCTAACCGCTGAAAGCAAAGTATTAAGCACTATGTTACCACTACGTAATTCAATGTTCTCTCATCCATGTTGTTCCTTGTACATATAATTGTGCAAAACCTTCTCTCCTTTGAACATCAAGAGTTTCTCCTCTCTCAACCCATTCCTCTACCCCTCACCCTTCCCAACTCAACCTCAATCTGCTCAGCCCAACCCAAGCTCTCTCTGCTTAAGCCAACCCAACCTCTCTCTACTCAACTCGACCTAGCCTCTCTCTGCATGACCCAAACTTTCTTTTCTCAACCTAACTCAACCTCTCTTTACATGACCCGACCTCTCTCTACTTGACCCAACCTAACCCTTCTCTACATGACCTGACCTCTTTCTACTTGACCCAAACTGACCCCTTTTTATGCAACATGACCCTGCTCAACCCACTCATAGCCACACAATTCCGTGATTGGTTGTTTGAGACAAACTGCAAAGGTTCCTCCCTGAGCATGGCTTTACTCCCTGTGATCTCTCACCCTACAATCCATCCCCCCATTGGTCAATGAACCTAGAGAAGTTTGTGGCAATCCGGTGGGCTTCACACCCTATTTATATTAAATTTCAAGGAATATCTTCCAAGGACGAGCTAACCTTTTAATGGTCTCCATCCAACCTCTACAAATTTTACATAGATCGACTATTGCCTTAGGCATATTTCCTCAATTAGTCAAGTGCTCATCTAAGACAGGAAAAACAAGCTTAGCGTTTTTTATCTCGACTGAGGGCAAGCATCATGGAGTCTTACCCTAGGATATCTAACAAGTTCAAGGCACCCCTAATTCAATACAACAAGCTTTGCCACTGGAACTCAAATCTAGAGAAATTAGGGATGGGTTTTAAAGAACTTTTGTTACTGTTACAGCAACAATTGCAAGAGAAAGATAGTAATATTGCAGATATGAAGATAGGGATTTCTAAACTTGAGCAACCCCAAACCCCGCAAGATATTGCGGTTCCATTCCTTCAGCACCTTCAAGAAGTGGTGTATAAAATTCAAAATAAACAGACAGATTCATGCCCAGCAATCCATTCAAAAACAAGTGGAAGAACATCACTCATGGGTACAAGCCATCAAAGGGAAAAAGGCCCCTCTGTTGGTTGAATGTTTATTCAAGCAAAATTCGAAGAAAAAAGAATGTGCCAAGCCAAGGAACTCAACCTTTATTTTTGTGGCATCCCCAAGTCCACTAAACCTTTGTAAAGCAGCCATGCCTTCCTGCATGGGACTCTGAATCTTAAGGACATCTCTCTTGATAAGGCTTGAACAACTCCAAATAGCACTCTTATTATTCATTTCTAATTTGTTGCAAAATAGCTATGATCCTTGAGAGATAAAAATTAGTTATTCTCTCTTCCACAGAAGATTTATTTGGATGAGAATCTCACAAGACTTCGAATGGAGGAGCTCCAATAGGCACGTTCCCAAGACATAGCCCTAAGGAACGATAAGAAATTGGTTGTGATCTAAAACTATAGGGAGCTGATTCCTAATTCTCCCCCACTTGGTGGTCACGTCCTTCGCTGACTAAATGAAGGTACTTCTTAGTCTCCCTTGGGAATGCTAACATTTTTATCACTTGTTGGAATTGCAATGGTGCAATATGGTCCTCTCTGAAAACCTTCCAAGATGTACTTCAGTCCCATTACCTCCTCCTTTTCATAATGTCCCATCTCATGACATCGAAAACACATCACCTTACTCAAGTCTTTCTTCCATATCCTTGAGTTTTCCTTCTTCTTGTAGCTTTTCCTGCTACCCTTTTTTGTCCTCCTGACAAGAGCAATTTCTTCTACTTCCTCTTGCTACGTTGAACAAGACTGCAACCTAATCTCTTCCTGCACAAGGTCATCCCAGAGCTTCATAAAGGCTAGCAATGTCTCCAGAGCATAGGCACCCTGAACAAAAGGCCTCCAAGATGGTAAAAGTCCATTCAAAGCAATGGACACCAACTCCTTGTCTTCCACCTTTGTCCCAATAGAGACTCAACTGGTCTCTCAACTATGTGAACTTGGACATGTAGCTCACCACATAATCTGTCTTGCTCATGCAAATGCCTGAAAGCTTGTTTCGCAAGATCATTTGTTGAGCAACACAAGAACTTTGAAATAAACCAATCAAAGCTTCAAACATCTCCTTACCAATCATCTTGTCTACAATGTGAGCAATGAAGTGATCCTTCACAAAATCAGGAATGAATCTCTTTGCCTTGGCCTCCTTCTTGTTATGAGTAGCCAACAACTTCAAATCAGTAGGTGTTGTAATTTCTTTCTCAACATGCTCCCAAATCTCGATGTCCTCCATAAGCATATGTAGCCTAAGCTTCCAAGGGATGAAATTGGAAGCTCCATCCCACCTATCACACACTCTAAGTCCAATAGTAGACATCTTTGCAATATCTAAATCTACCTCAAAACAAAGGTTGGCAATAATGAAGTTAAACAAGACCTTCCAGGGCTCAAACACTTCTCCCAAGCATCCTGGGGTTTCACACCCAAACAACTTGAACAAGGTCAACACACCACTTCCAGGTACAGTACAGCTAAAATACCAACTCCCTCTTCAACAAAAGAGTGATTTCAGCAAGAAGACTCTAATAACATGTAGAAATTTCATGAATTGAGTTTTCTTTTGCAAATTCAAAAATGTCACCTCTTTAGAGGTTCCACGAATCTAATCCCTATGAATTATTAGCCTTAGGTCTGAGCTAAAATACAAATTACAGCAGCAAACAGCGGACAATATTTCACTTTACATCAACCCCAATACACTAGGAAATCAAAGATAGAAGAGACCAAATATATGCCAACAAGTTTCAATCCTTTAGGGCAATCTCTTCATGCATAAACCAGATCTGAAATTGCTGCAATCAATGCAAATTTACAATAGTAAATCTGTCCTACTATATCACATATAAATGTTAAATCCCTTAACAATTTCAGCCTTAACTTATGTCAAATCAGAGGTGTTGCCCTCTTAGGGGTAACTACTTCCAGAGCCACCCTCTCATGGGGCATGGCATATCACTTGCATGAGCTCTCTTGCTCATATCTTTCGACTCAGACTTTTCTTACAATTCACCTTCAGATATATGATGATCTTGCCTCACATCACTCCTCAGTTCTTTTAGATGACTCAACCATGCTATATCAGCTCATATCTCTTACACCTCAGACGACACATGCACTTGCAGTTGGTACACTATGCTTTCATCACACATGGTCATGGTACTTTGGTTTAGCTTGTTCACTTCACTTGTTGTACTATGTTCTCATGTATGGGTTTGATACTTAGACATGGTGTTATAACTTCTAAGCTAATTGTGAACGTGGTAAACACTAAAGTGTGATCTAATAACACTTCATAACATTAACAATTTTACTATTTGCCTTATCGTACCATGCAGGACATAATTTTCCCTTAGATAAGTGTCATCATGTCTTGCATCTAGTTGTCCTACTAAGGATCTGGTTAAGAGAAGACTCCATTGTATAAAAGCCTAAGTCAAAAAAAGCCAAAAAAAAAGGCTAAAAGTGTTAAATTTAATGTAGCTGCAAGGGTCATTCTCTGGAGGATGGCAAAGACCCTAGCTGTGATCTAGGGCCCCCAGTGCACTCCTGGGGTTCTTGGTCTAGGACCAAGCAGTTAGAGCCATGGAAAAAGACCCTAGTTGGGCCCCCAGTGTATTTTTGGGGTTCTCGGTCAGGGACGAAGCAGTTTGATGACATAAGTCCCTAGATGTGTTCTAGGACCCTTGGATGTGTTCCAAGGAATCCTTGCTTACCACTTGGATTGATCCTTGGTTGTGTACCTTGGTGATTAAGCCCCTATATATATTCTAGGGCCCTCGGATGTGTTCTGGGGTATCCTGGTTTGGGACCAGGCAGATTCTTGGTTTAAGTACCAAGTTGAGATGATGTGTGACCTTCTTCTCTCCCGAGATGGTCCATGTGACCTAGGAGCAGTTAAGAAGAAAGGCATGATCACGTCGTTAGCCTTCCACGTATGCTAGGATGATAAAAAATTTATAAGTTATATCATGGACTCATGTGGACAAACTGCCATTAAAGAAGGACTTGACTTTTGACTTTGTCTTATTGTTTATTTTGTATGAAACCCCTTGATTGAGTTATTACCCCCCTAAATTTATGTCTATTTGATTTTATTATATTTTGGACTCTACCTTTTCCTAAAGAAAGTTGGTCGCCATGTTTATGAAACCCTCCTCTTCGATTTTATTACCTTATCGACTTCCTTGTGGTCTATTGGATTTACCACTTGACATTTAAATTGGTAAATTATTATTTGTTATTTTCTAGGGGTTAACCTAACCCTAAAGCTATGGCAAGTGGTCTAATGTGTTAACCCTACCTTACCTACCTAAAACCTATATATAGGAGTGGTCTCTCCCTCCCTTGTGACACTTATTGTATGCGATCTACTTCCTCCAAGCTGAGTTTGAGACTGAGGTTTGTTGCGGCTCTTCTGGTCAAGTTTACAAGGGTCTTCTCAAGTTATCTCTTGCGTGTTCTTGGTCTGCACCTGCCTGCCGTGGGTCTATCCCTGCTAGCCATGACAGCTTTGAGCTTGTTGTTGGCCTGTTGGTATCCATCCCTGTGTTCCGTGGGTTTATTCCTGCCAATCGTGACTGTTTGTGTTTGCCACGTAGACTGTTAGTGTCTTCCCTGCCTGCCGTGGGTTTATCTCTGCTAGCCGTTGAGGTTTCTTGTATGTTGTTGATGCTCTTGTTGGTTTGTTGGTTCTGCCTTGATGGTTTGATGGTGTCGCCCTTGTGGTTTGATGTGCTGCCTTGATCTTTCTGTAATTCGCTTTGGTTTTATGGCTTGTGACTGGTTAATTAGGGATCATATTGGACCGTTGGTATTTGTCTCTGCTTGAAGTAGGCACCTGTGTTTAAAGATTGGGTTGAATGTATTAAATCATCCTAATGCTAATTGTGGCTTTGCCTTTCCAGCCCTAGGTTGGACAGTGATTTGTATACAGCCCAAATACTTGGACAGTGGTTTGAATTTTTTTTTCCAGCTTGCTGAGTTCTGATTTTTGCCTACTGAACCTAAGAGTTTTTCTTGGCTTTGTCCCTATGTCCATGAGGATATCTACCCTAAGGGTTTGATCCATGATCTACTAAGCTTTTTTGAGCATACACTAAAGGAAGGCAACAGCAACTCATCTGGTACATTTGTTCTTTTCTACAACTATGGTAATACTTAGATTTGAGTTATGTATGTCATTTACTCAATAATGTTGTTAGGTTATGCATCAGAATTTTTAAATGCTTTGCTGATCATAAATTGCAATAGTTAATGATTTGAAATAAGAATTTTTGTTTCTAGTTAGCCTCTTGTTTTTGCCCTTAATTTCTAACATGGTATCAGAGCTTAGGGCGTGAAAGGAGCTCATTTGTGGCAGACTTTTGAGCCTACATAGATCCTCTATTAAGAGTTTGTTTTTCAGATCAGCAGTAAGCTTGTTTTGTATCAGATCTCTCTTATAAACAGATTTCAGTATGGCTTCATCTTCAGTCAAAGCAGAATATAGGATTGAAGGGGCTTCAAACTTCAATGCCTAGAAGGCTAGGGTTTTCAATATCCTAGAAGAAAGTGATTTGGATGAGCTGGTTACCAGGGTAGTGGAAGAACCTGCTATAAATGCAGGAAGAGCAGCCTATAAGAAGAGGCAGGCCAAAGCCAAGAGGGTCATTTTTGACTCAGTTAAAGATAGTATGATGCCTCTTATTGCTCACTTAAGGACAGTAAAGGAATGCTTTGATGCCCTAGCAAACTTGTATGAAAAGAAGGCCCCTACTCAGAAGAGGAATTTGAAGAAACAACTACATACATTAAAGATGGGAAAGGATGAAACCATCTCTGCCTTCTTTTCCAAGATTGCCCAAACAAGAGATCAGCTCGCAGCAATTGGAGTTGCAATAGATGATGATGACCTTGTGCAAACAACAGTAGATGGTCTTCCAGAATCGTGGGAGACATTTCTCTCGTCTGTAAATGGAAGAGAAATTCAACCCAACTTCAAGAGATTATGGCATGATTGCTTGGAAGAAGAAGGCAGAATTTAAAGCAGAAATGATCCCTCCACTGTGAAAGACCATGCTCTTTCCGCCAAAGCCAAGAAATGGAAGAGGTTTCCTCAACACAAAGGCAAAGGTAAGAAACCTCATGGTAAGCACTCTCATCCTCACTCTCATTTGTCTAAAGTAAGATGCTTTAACTGTAACAAGCTAGGTCATTATGCAAAACACTACAGGAACCCTCCTTCAAAGCAGAAACGGAAAGGTAAGTTCCATGTTTCAGTTGCAGCTGAGGAAGAAGAGCCTCAAAGAAAGAGAACCAGAGCTGCTTCTAAAAAACAAGAGCAGCGCAAAGAGAATTATCTTGTTTCATCTCTCTCCGGTGTTGTCACCAAATCAGAAGAAATTTGGTTAGTAGACAGCGGGGCCTCCAAGCACATGGCAGGCTTCAAACAGAACCTTGTGAACTACCGAGACAAGAAGTTCAATGTGAAGGTAGAATTGGGTGATGATGGAATTTATGCCATCAAAGGAGTTGGATCGGCTTCTTTTCAGCTTTAGTCGGGTAATGTATTTCATGTTGAAGAAATTCTTTATGTTCCTGGTTTAAAGAAAAATCTTATTTCAGTTGCAGTTCTAGAAAGTAAAGGGTACACAGTAGCCTTCTCCAAAGGAAAGACTCTTATGTGGCCCTCAAATGAAAGTATNTATTTCATGTTGAAGAAATTCTTTATGTTCCTGGTTTAAAGAAAAATCTTATTTCAGTTGCAGTTCTAGAAAGTAAAGGGTACACAGTAGCCTTCTCCAAAGGAAAGACTCTTATGTGGCCCTCAAATGAAAGTATGAGCTCAGCCATGATTATCGGAGTTCAAGAAGGTGGACTTTACAAAGTCTCAGGTCAGGTTATTCAAGCATTAGCTCATGAGATAATCAACCCTTGCAAACTATGGCACAGAAGGTTTGGACACCTCAACTATAATGCTCTCCCAGGTTTGCAAAAGATGGTAACAGGTATGTCAGTTTTTCCTTTTGAGCATGATAGTATTTGTAGATGTTGTGCTCTTGGTAAAAATACAAAGAAAGCTTACCCTCAGAGTAATAGAAAAACTAATCGTATCTTAGATCTTATTCATTCTGATCTTTGTGGACCTATGACTGCTCCGTCCATTAATGATTTTCTTTATTATATCATTTTTATTGATGATTGCTCCCATAAAGCCTGGATTTATTTTCTGAAAACTAAAGATGAATCCTTCAGTAAATTTCAGGATTTTAAGAATCTTGTTGAGAATCAGACAGGTAGACATACACGTGTTTCAGAACAGATAATGGAAAAGAGTTTGACTCCAACAAGTATGATGATCTATGTTGGGCTTCTGGGATTAAGAGGGAGTTGACCATGCCTTACAATCCCCAACAGAATGGGGTTGCAGAAAGAAGAACAAGACAATTTGTGAGGCAGCCAGAGCTATGATGTATGATCAGAATCTTTCGTTACCTCTTTGGACCAAAGTTGCAAGTACTGCAGTCTATATTCAGAATAGGTGTCCTCATAAAGCCTTGGAAGAGAAAACTCTAGAAGAAATCTTCACCGATAAGAAGCCTTCAGTTGATCACTTGAGAATTTTTGGTAGTCCTGTCTACATTCATATACCAAAAGAAAAGAGGACTAAGTTAGATCCCTTTGGAAAGAAAGGAACTTTTGTGGGGAACAATGAAACCTCAAAATCATATCGAATCTATGTGCCAGGGAAAAAATATATAGAGGTCAGTAGAGATGTGACCTTCCATGAGGAAGTTGCTTTTCGTCGTTCCAGAGAGCTTCCCTGTGATACAGAGGAGCAGGAAGCTCCAACTTCAGAGCTTTCAGATTCATAACTTTCAGATGAGCAGAGGGAGAAGGCCAGAGAGCCTTCAATAGATCCCATAAGGGATTCTGTTGAGTTTCCCCTAGAGAAACCTCCTATCAAAAGGAAGCCAGCATGGTGTCGTGAAATTTTAAAGGAAACAGAAAAGCATGCAACACATAAAGGTACTTTTAGAGAAAGCAAGAAGCCAGATAAGTACTTGGGTTTGATAACCCAATTGAATCATGTGATTGACTCAAAACCTTCCAGTTTTGATGAGGCTGCCAAGCATAAAGTGTGGAAGGATGCCATGGTAGAAGAGTTCGAGTCAATATTGAAGAATGATGTATGGGAAGTGGTCCCAAGACCACAGGGAAAATCAATAGTGACCTCTAAATGGATTTACAAAATAAAGCATGCAGCAGATGGCAGTGTTGAAAAATTCAAAGCTAGATTTGTGGCTCGTGGTTTCTCTCAGAAAGAGGGAATTGATTATGATGAGATTTTTGCTCCTATTACCAAGTACACTTCTATCAAAGTCATCATTTCTCTTGCTTTAGTTTTTTTTTGGAAACTTCACCAAATGGATGTTAAGACTGCTTTTCTTAATGGTGAAGTTGAGCAAGAGGTTTATATCAAGCAGCATGAGGGTTTTGTGATCCATGGGAAGAAATCCCATGTTTGCAAACTCAAGAAAGCCTTGTATGGATTGAAACAGGCTCCGAGAGCTTGGTATGGAAGAATTGACAGTTTTCTTCAGAGTCTTGGATTCTCCAAGAGTATAGCAGATCCTAACCTTTATATAAAGGTTGTGAAGAATCATCCTGTGATCTTGGTTTTATATGTGGATGATTTGTTCCTTACTGGAGAGGAACATCTGATAGCTCAAACTAAGAGGGAGTTGTCAGCAGAATTTGAAATGAAATACTTGGGTCTTATGCATTACTTTCTTGGTTTAGAGGTGTGGTAGAAACCTAGTGAGATCTTTCTCTCACAAGGTAAGTATGCAGTTGATGTGCTTCGCAGGTTTGGGATGTTGGACTGTAAGTCCATGACCACACCTATGATTTCTAACCTGAAGAAGTTACATGATCAAGCTACAGGTTCAGATCCAGAAGACCCTACAGTATATCGACAAATTATTGGGTCCTTGATGTATCTAGTACACACCAGACCGGACATTTGTTATGCAGTAAATTCTCTCAGTCAGTTTATGTGCGATCCAAAACACATTCATATGGTTGTTGCTAAGCATATTATCAGATATGTCCGGGGGACTATAACTTATGGGCTCAGATACACTTCTAGTGGAGGTGTAATGCTTCATGGTTTTTCAGATTCATATTGGATGGGCAATACAGTGAACCGGAAGAGCACTTTCGGATATTGTTTCAGTTTGGGTTCTGTTGAGATTTGTACCTTGGGAGGTGTTCCCCATGTGCTTTTGACCCCCTTAGCACATGAGGGAAGGACATGACACTTTGTACCTTATACTTTTGTCTATTTTCACTTTGACTTTGGTTAAAGTGAAATTTGGTCACTTTTGGATAAAGTGAGTATTAAATCACTTTGGGGTGATTTTGGAGACATAAGT